>JAHDVE020000748.1:0-19998 GCA_022606495.2 Halesus radiatus
GGAATAATCAGTAACTTTTTTAAAGTAGCTCACTACACCTATATCGGGTTTTATATATTTTTAAAAATGCATCATAGAATTGGGTTTTTATATCAAGTGAGTTATAATATATTGATATCTAAAATATAAATAAGACTTTATATTTCATTAAAAATGTCTTTATCGAAATCTGGCATGTCCAACTCCAAAGTATCATCGACATCATCGATCACCGACCAAAACATTGCTGCTCTCATTAGACAGATCGACTTCACATTCGCCGAGAAACTATCTGATTACGAAAGTATCGTTTTATTACAATCGTAATCTCTTAAATAAATCTTATAGAATAGTTCTGCCACTTTACCCACAAAAATTTAAATTGGCGAGTAGCGCCCCTTCGTCCCCAGCGCTTCACCATCGAATTATAATAAATGACCAATGTTAAGTTCATTGTCATCAAAAACTTTACACATGGATCCGAAATGAGCATTTCGGTGGCCGAATTCCTTAAGTATTTTTTGATTATTTTTTATACCAATTATTGTTTCCGGTTTTTATTTCAGTGGCCCCTATGTTTAAGTCTACAAGGATGTTTACATATGCAAAGGCAAATAGATCAAAGACTCAGAAAAAAAAATAGATTTGGGTGCTCTGCCTTGCAGGGCGTTGAGACTTGAAATCAGCAAAGGGTGCCACATCAGCAGCAAAAACATCACGCTCCTTGGCATCCCGAGCCATATCATCCAATAAAAATTAGGGGCAGAATACTTTGATCTGCTCGTCGCGGGACCCCAGAAGATTATATTCGCATGATGAAAATTGAACAATCCCGAAGCAAATTTATATGGACACTTATTCTACATCGCGTTGTTCCGTTTCGATTCAAAAGAAAAAATATATAGATTCAAAAATTATAACGGTTTCGATAAATTTGCAAAAATAATTATTTATTTTAATCTCGTTAAAAAAATAATAAAGTTATCAAAAACTGTCTGTACTATTCATCAAATATATCTATAAATATGTGATTTTTGCCAATTTCCCTCCCTTATTTCTCGTTTCAGAAGTTCACCCTCATCGACGCATGCCTGATAAATTATATTTTGTTGAACCTTTAGGTCTTTCTCAATGATTCATACATCTTTTTTAGACCTGTACTCTATAAATATTCTTAGTAATCCAACACTCCTTTATTGATTTTCTCTTGAATCTTTCGGTTGAATTCAATTGTTTTAGAATGTTCGACGATTAATGGCTTCTTAGTCCTGATGCGGTTGGTGGTGCTGTTCTTTTTCTTATTCTTTTCAATAGAGAGAGGCCTTGGGACGCATTTATTTGGATGCATTAAATTCATCTGCTTAATTCCAGAAAACTCTGTTTCACTCGAGTTTTGGTTTCCTGTCTCCGTTCGTCTGCGAGATTTGGATCGAAGACTTATTTCGCTCATTGCGTAAGGGACGACGCTTTTGCTTTCTAATTTGATCAATCTCGTTTTATCTTTACTTACTACATGCCTGACTATCGATTTCTATTTCTTCGGGAGAGCATTCGTCGTGAGCAAATCCTTTACCCTGAGTGCTTGCGTCCGAGTATGGGTTCGTCGAGAAGGCTCCGGGGTTGAGTTCAGGGATAACTCGTCATCTTCTCTGGCATTAGAATATACTAAGGAGACTGGCTCGCTCCTAAGATCCTCAGCCAACTTCTTTCTTTTTTACCATTCATCATCTGATCTCTCCACCTTAACCGATTTTGGTGGATGAATTTGGGATTTGCTAACTTAATTTTTCTTTACATTGGCTCTCGGAGTCTTTTTATGTTTCTTTTTTTATTTGTTCTTATTCTTTTTCTTAATCACAACTAAATCTGCCTATTCTTAAACTTTCTCAAGTGCTCCACGATTTGGAATCGAAACCTCATGGTGTAAGTTCTTTGTTTAACAATCAAATTCACAAGAAGGTTGTGGGTCTGGTTTTTGTTAATCTTATTTCTAAAATGTAGAAACCCCACACTGCTACTGTCCAATATTTCGGATGCCGTTATTATCATTTAACAAAGGTACCTCTTATAAAGGCTTTTGAGGATTTGATGACACCGGCACATTCAATGCATCCAACTCTTCATCTTCTTCTTACCGCTGTTTTAATATGTTAGAAGATAGAGGTGCGTCCACCAGACCGATTGGTTCACTGTTTTTTTATGCCTAATACTGAAGGTCAGTGAACCCCTCATAATAATTAAGTAAAAGATTGGGAGCATGTTTGTGAAGCTCCAACCGAGGGATGATGCTGTTTTCTGGCTCTATTCCGTTAGATCGACGAAGCCTATAAATATATCAAATCATGGTTGATGAAGACAAAAAAATGGTATAAAAATAAAAAGAACTATTGAAATTTACCATTCTACTTCAAAAAGCAAAGCTGTGTTGCATGCGTAGGTCCTTACGATTCTGAAGATTTTATCATCCGCAGCAAGACTACCTTTTACAATCATCTTATCAATATCTATGGATATTATTTTGTATTTCTTTAATTTTACTTTATGCGCTCAGTAATATTTTATAGAGGGATATTTTTAATATGGAAATATTTCTATAAGATATAGGTATGCAAACATTTTTTAAGAAACATATTTCGACTAAAAATCAATACTTTAACATTTCATATGTATAATCTTTGAATATAGTATACTGGCAGTTAACTTCGTTTTAGGATTGTTCTCGATATTTGCTTGGAATTTTTTAACAGCCTATTGCTAGAGACGAAATATCTTCATACTTTTACATTATAGTCTATTTTCAATAGTTTGTTGTTTAACAATTGTTGATCTTAACTCATTTCCATAATCTACTTGTTATTGCATTTTAACTGTTTATTTTATTGTTGATTCTACTGTACACGGATATGATAACTTCCACAATCCTTTCGGATAGAAGAAGCTTTCTACTTTATCTATTTCCCCAATGAATCCAACAATAAATTGATTTGGTATAGTTTTGCGTTATGTTTCAGTTTATCCTTCAGATCCACGACAAGATATTTCATCAAATCAACCCTTTGTTCAATATGCTTGGTTGGGCTAGCAAGGAACTGCTTTGATTATTATATTAGTTTCGGAAAGCAGTTAGAACTCTGGGCTTGGCTGACTTTAAGATTTTTACAGTTTTCTTGTTGAACCTATTCGAAAAGATATTGAATTCTAGATTTTTCGGCTAATTTATCATAATTCGGGCGAATCATCTTTCCAGAAAGTATCGGGTTCTAGTTAATCCAGTTTTGTAGAAGTATAGAAGGCAGAGTGTTACTATTCGGGTCTGCTTTGTTGTCTTATCTTTTTTCAGCGCACATCTGTACCTCATTTTTCTGAGAAATCTTCTATTTTGCCTTGTCATGACTGGGCTCCAGGTCGGAGCCGAACAATGGAGTGTTATTAGGTTATCTCTTCTCTTCAATATTTTATCTAGCTGGTTGAGTTATTACTTTGTTTGCGACCTGTGCACATAACATTAATTCATAATCATCGCATACCTCGATGCTCAGATTTCCTGGTTTTTTTCTTTTTGCCTTTACCTATGCGTTTTCGTTATCATTAGCACGGAAGTTAAAAACACCATTTTTATCTCTGCTGCTTACGTCTGTGCTTATGTGTTCACTAGCAAAAGTAGAAGTTTGCTGAAGGTAGGTATTACCATTATCATTGTTTCGTTTTATTTTTTGTTTGTTGCCGATTCGAATGGGACTAGGGTTGAGTGTGCATATTCGGCGAGACGAGTCGGCCAATTTGGTTGTACTGTTTATATAGATTCGCTCGCAGCTCTTGCGGCAGCTGAATCTCGAAACCAATTCAAGCTTAGATTTGCGTTTCTAAATTGGTTTGTTTAGGGTTACCTCCATGACGATGTATTATTTTCTAGGTTTATAAAAAATGTCTTAGGTTTTTTTCGAAGGGTCGAGTTTATTATTAGGTTTGGAATTACAAAAAACTAACGAATAAATAATATATAAATTAAAAATAGATTTATATAAAAATTCCATAAACATCAGACAACATATATTTTTAATACAAATATTATTGCGCAGGATATTTCCGAATCGTATTTTGTTCACTCCCACCAGTATTATCAAATTCACTTCATTCTTAATGGAAGGTATTTAATTTTGTAATAGTGAATAGCGGATCTCTTATGTATGTTAGACAATTTCCAAGTCTCCCGTAGGATATCGGTTTCAGTTAAGGCAGTAGATATAGGTACATCTTTATATGAAAACATATTAAATTATTATAATAATTTTCTTTCCTTTATTTCAACTAAAACTATACAAAAATAGATATTTCACAAAGAAGCCTATCAAATTTCCCATTTATTCATAATATTTCGACTGACTCTTCGTGGCTGCTCAAACTGACACAGAAGTATAATTTGTCTCCAGGCACGGATTCGTAGGGCATTTCGTATGTATTGTTGGAATCGCTGTTCTTTGAGTACTTCAGTGTCTTGGTTTTCGGATTCCAGATGACTGTCACCACATCGCCTTGCTGGAAAGTCCAGCTGTTGTAGAAACTGTTCAGAGTAGAGGTCTTATCATGCCAGGAGTATCCGTCATTTGAGATCACGAATCCTCCATGTCCGATGGAGCCAGTGTTGAAATAAAAATTGGCAGTTTTCACCACACTCTAAAGACAAACTCCCAGCGTGATCCAGGATGTCAGCTTAGTGATCTTGAAAGTTATCGTCTTGGGCTTGTAAATCTTCTTGTGGCCCTCAAGAGGTGGTTCGATGAGGCTGAAATTGGTGTTATAGTTATTCTTTTGCACAATGAGAGTTTTGTTGGTTATAGTGTGGCTTGTATGTTTCAGGGTTTAGCTGAATGTATATTTGGAGTTGGGTTCACTGTCGGCGAACATGTAAATTGGTAGCAGGTTTTCCAATTTTTCGCCAGTCTTGATTGCCTTTTCCAGTTCTAAATACTTGGCTTTTATATCATCAATGAGCTAACATATTCTGTACTCGTAGTTGGAGCGACGAGGTTGTGGCTCCTCTTTCTTTTATTATCGCTCAGGAATCTTGTATTTTAAGAGAAGCGCATTAAACTCAGTGAGACTTAGTTCCCCCTAGCGAATTTTTGGTAGAACTCGCACAAACTACTGGGCAAAAGGTCTGAGCACTGCCTGTCGAATTTTCTGGAAATAGCTATCTACGCTTTACTAAAGTATTTCCTGATTCGGTTTAGATGTGATGAGGCTGATTTGCTTCTTACAGTTGACGTACTCCTGGTCTATGGTAGCCGTGTAAACAAGCAGTCTTTTTCCTGAAGACAGGGCGAGGATGTCGTTATGGATGTATTTCAGGAGAAGTTTGAAGGGGATAGTTTTAGAGGGCTAGACTTCCTCACAGAGAGAGCAAAGCAATCCTTTTTTGGTGGCTTCCTAGTCAAATGTAAACAAGTTCAAAGGCTCGTCGTTATGGGTGGAGCACGTAAATGTGAGTTTTTGGGAGAGTTCGTACAAATCGATGTTCATTAAGCACTAAATGTAGAAGGGAAAAATGTATATATCAGTATGTTTTTGGGAATATATAACACAATTATTTTTATTATTATTTATTTTTTATTGCATTTATATTTTTGAATCATTAACATCTTTAATTTTTTAAATAGATAGGATATTCTTCTTTATATCATTTTGGTATTATCCTAATCTGACCATCCTTTCTGCTGAGACAATATTGTAAATACTCAAACATCACTTGGAAAGACCAGACCTGTGGAAATCCATTTACGAGACGCTTGGGATCCAGTAACTCGATTCGATGCAGTAATTGGACTAGCTATTATTCGTAAAAGAAATAGTAATTGATGACTAAAGTGGTAGATAATTTTTAAGTTATTGGTTAGTCTCGTATCTTGTATATCCATTATAATCTGGTAAAATTGTAACCCTCCATAAAATCAATTATTGTTAGAACCTATAAAATTTGCAAATGAGAAACTCGTTAATTATTCTGAACAATCAATACTAAAAAATATTTTATCAAGTTTCATATTGATATATTTGATATACAACGATCAAACAATAAAATAAAGATCAAACAACAACACTGAATGTCAACCGACAGAAAAGGCCACCAGCGGAACGCATCTCTCCTTGAGGCGAAACCTCGAAAGCATAATATATAGCAAAAAGTTAAGCCAACAACATCTAATACGCATAATCTTATCCAGGTGAGCTCAGCGGCAATTTGGAAAAAGAGTACCCTTATAGAGAACCTCGAAGAGACTGACGATGCAGAAAAAATATTTAACTTCGGCAGGAGAGTCCGCAAATCAAAGGAGTAGTCTTGCCTTATGGAGATCCCTGAGGCCAAGTCATCTCGTAGGAAAAAGAAACACAGTACCACATCTACCACTTACAATTGCGGCCTGCCTCCTTTCTCTAATACCTTAATTCCCAACGTTCGAGATAACAATGTTAGTTACCGCAATCTACCCGTAAAAACCAAGAAGAGCAGACAGCTCGGTAATTAAAATACCAATGTTCTTAACAAATCAAAACATCAGAGCCGTTAAAGCAGGAACAACTATCACTCACTTAAGCAGGTGGTCTCAAGTTTGCAGCTCGAGGTGAACACTTTGCAGAGTAAGAGTCGTATTATGGAGCAGCAAAACCAGACTTTACTAAGCCAGTTGAGCGTTGTGGATAAAAATATAAAAGTAGCAAGGTTTGTGCAGCAACAAACAGCCAGCATCCTTGACCAGGTGGACAGGGTGTGCAGAGCGAATGCTCAAGCCATAGCAATCGTAGAAAACAACAAGAACATGTCCGCCATGGGCTAAGGAGAGAAGGAGAACAATGTTAAGCAAGGCCAGCCAAGTAACTTATGTGTAAATATGGTGGAGGGGATAAAAAAGAAGATGCTAAGAGCATGACTGTTTAGCCAATGCCTACTAATTAAATATTCTGAAAGGATTTATCCAATCATACTTTTGTAAATAAATATAAAAATTTAAAACCTTAAAAATAAATAGTAAATCTTAAGAATCTTTTTTAAATTATTTTTTATAAAATGCGATATCCAAATATTTTATAAATAATAATCATACTAAAAACTACTCAATACATTACTAAATACCCTTATTTAAAAAGAAGAAAAATAACATAAAAAAAAAAAGTAAAAAAATAAATTCTAAAATACGGGGATTGACACCATAACTGCCCAGGAACATCAAATGGAGGCCCAATTCAAATATTAAAACGAAATTCTCAAAACTAAACTATTCCATGCACATAACTAAATAGATCAACTCAAGGGACTCCTCAGTTTCAAGGACCGCCACATATAAATCTTAGAGGAAAAACTTCACAAATACTCCCAAAACAACACACCTAATGACATAGCTGCCCAGGAAACCAATATGGCTCGAGAAGGATACTTTGACAAGCTTGACGACGATGATTCTGTCCTCAATAATGGAATCTTGCTGCAAAAGGCTCACTCTCAACAATAATATCCTCATTCTTACCAGAACAAATTCTATCCATCTCAGAAACCAGCTCAAAAACACAGTATTGAAGTGGCGAGCTCAATGGCATTTGATTCTTCGATATTTGGTAATAACAAATATTTAAAAATCATATTTGTAAAATGCACAATAAGTAATATGCAAAATCTCTTATTTAGGAAGTGTCAGACGAACAAAAGCCTAAAATTGATCTAAATTACCATCTCCCGTTATTTAATGGGATCGAACTCTTTAAGACCAATAAGAAAAAAACAACAGTCTAGAACATATTATTAAACAACAGTGCACCCACTCCTCAAGAAGAGTCTCTGTAATAAAATAAAGAAGTAATCACAAAACATGTCTTGAATTTATAAACATATTATTTGTATTTGTTTTGTATATAAAGTATACTATTCCGTATAAAATATTTATGTTGTTTTCAGTCTCGAACTAAACTCAAATAGTCCAGATTCCAGGAGAAATGGGAACTAAAGCTCGGCAGACAGGACAACGATAAGGATAAATACTTTTTCAAATCCTTCATGATCACTGGAGTCGGCAATGATAATGAGCCTTACGCAGTTTACACCTATCCAAACAACTAGGAATAATACTTTCAAACTGTCATCAACCTGCTGTATCCCTCGTCTAACAACATTCTAAAGCCTCGCGATAAAATCATCTCCTCCTCAACAGATCTTGGAAAGGTCTTCTTGGGCAATGCATCCACATACAAGGACATGTTCGTTATCCCCCTCAGAAGGGAAAGCAGCAAAGACCAGCTAGAGTAATTCCAGTACGCAATTGGATGCGAAACCGAAGAGTTGTGCGTTCGAGGGTCATCTCATTATACCTTTTCCCGATTTTATGTTTTTTTATCGGAGTTCAAATGTTTGCGTCTCTTTGTGGATATGCTATCCATTATCATTAGTAAGAAATTTCCAAATAATTACATTCTGTCTAACTATATATCGAAAGAAATAATAAATACATAAAAAATATAATTGAAATAGACAATAATAATATACCATATTTTTTAGTGAGACTTTAGAAAAAAACCAAACTTATAGACAAGCATACCTAGCATCAACTCATTAGAATAACGGAAATCTCGTTGAGGCTCTCGAATAGTCCAGGTACCAGGCATGTTTGAAGGAATATTTGATAAAAAATGTCGAACCCCAGTTAGTCAGGCTGCTGAAGAATAAATTCGAGTACAACACACACCTTAGAGTCAAGTTAGGCCCTTAAACTATCATCAGCTAGGAAATCCCTCCCAAACAGCACGAGTCTCGACTTGTTTTCAACTACTTCCCGGCTCGATCTCTCCAAAGCCTAAAAGTTGTCTTCAGCCGCCCCAGTTCTGAAATAGCTGAGGAGAATCTTATCCGACTCGTTACTGTCTATGTTCTTTGCTAAAAGAGAATTGTCCTCTACTCTACGAGCAAGGAGCGAATCTCGCTAATCCTGTTGGTTTTGCTGGAGCTGATCAAGCCTCTCCAGTTCGTCAATCCAATTATCCAGGGTGCTGCCAAGGACTCATTCCTGGACTACATCGATGCCCCGATGCCGATTATTATGGGAGTGTGGGGAGAACGCAAAACCACGCAAAAGATGGGAATTTCTTTAAAGAACGGAGCTAATTTATTAACCACGACCAAGAAGCAAGGTGCTAATTCTAATAATAGTCTGGTGGAACAGATATAAAAGGAGACTCTTTAGATGCGTGATGGCATCGTTGTGAACGTGGACAGTTCCAAAGTGTTTGGAGATATGGACCACAAGCTCAACAGTATTGCGGAGTGTTTCTCCCAGCAACTCAACTCTCATCGCAACGATGCCTAGGAGTTCCTGGAAATCAATAAACTTTTGAATATGATATACAATAATCAAATGCAGCATCTCCCTTGGGCCTGTGACTTGAAAAAAAGGATCAAAGCCACTCAAGCCTATAACTATTTTACACAAGCTAGCTGAGATAATAGCTTTTAAAAGATTCCGCCAATATTGGTTACCTAATGATAAATTGTTATTGTGTTGTTTTTGTTTTTTAAATCTAAGTATATTTTTCAAAAATACCCATTTAATTATTTAAGTAGATTCATATTTTATTTTTATCTGTTCCCTTATTATTTTTATAATTTGTAAATTATTTACAAACAAAATAAACTGTTAACGAAAAGTAGATATACTATTTCCCTATAAAACAAAAAAATACTATTCAAATCTATATAACATATAAAATACAAAAAACACTTAAGACGAATAAAAGCAGCAACAGAAATTATGGATACAGTTGACCTGGCCAACAACTATGAAGAAGAACTCTACCGAAAGAGGGACGCGCATGCTCACAACATCAGACGCACTCAAAAATAACGAATGCTACAAAAAAAGCGCAACCAATTGATCCTCACCAACTAGTATTTAGACATTAAAGATCGCATGGAACACGAAAACGAATTTAAAAAATAAACACTCGAAGAGATATTCCGCATAATGGACATTAACAAGTCCTAAAGCATATACATCCTCTTGGGCAATTACGTTGTAGATTATCCTTTCATATCCCCAGATATTTATCAACGGGTAGTTGGGACATCGAGTAATACAGTCAACTTTTCTTGGGTAGTCAGTCTGCTATTTGATAATGTTGAAGTAGATCACATGTGCTTTTTAGATCATATCAACAATTTCCTCGCCTCCGAAAGTATTACAAAAGTAGAGTATTTTAAACTTTGTGTATATATGTATTGCTCTTAGAAACCGATGTGGTAATCAACGGATTTTTGTGTGTGGAAAGCCTAATCGAAAGAAAACTGCTCGAAGCCATTTCCTATCTGACAAACCTGGCTCCCACAATCACCAAAAGTCTGGACAGTCCGGACGATTAAACCAGAAAGCATAGCACCTACATATTTACATTACTGCTGCTTAACCACCCTCCGAGCCGGGTTCTCCTAGTCTCAGAAGCAGCTCACAAGCATCTCCTATTCATGCTGCAGGACAATGCCAACACCAGGGACTCCTGCATCGGCCTCATCGGCGATTCGCTTCGAAAGTTATGCGAAAACTCCGTGATAAATTCGGATATTATTGCTGAGCTGTGCCATCTGTTCTCCACGAGTACGCCTGACAGAGTGAGAGTGACACAGATATTCTTGCAAGTCATCAAGAATTCTAGCATCCACGAAATGTGTTAGTACTTGAACTCGGGTATGCTGAGCGCATTCGGCAAAGGAATTTCTACATTTAGATTCTAAAGCGAAGTTTGCAAATACTGCATCGAGGGTATAAATCTTGTTTACGATAAGGCTGTGAACTAGGACGAAACCAAAGTGTTCGAAAAGGTCCTGCTTTACTTGGAGAGCACATACTCAGCTTCGGATTATCTGGAAAATATAGCCAAAGAGCACTAAAACTCATATGTGAAACTTGCTGCAGATAGACTCTTGAATGCGTACTACGACTGTGAATCGATTTAATATATTTGATAAGTCAAGAAAGTCAACGAAGATTAATTAAATAACAAACTTGCAATATATAAAAAAAATTTTTGATCTATTTGGTTAGTATTTTTGAAATCTCCGAATAAAGGATATATTTATGTTTGTCTATTATATCAAAACAGTATCATTTACAAAATGGAGTTTAATAAACAAGCTTCTACAATATAAAAGGGAAAAACATGAAATAAAAATATAAAAAATATATATAAAAATATACAACAAAAATTAACCTCCATCGAACAATAAATATTTTCGTTAAAAATAATAATAAAAAAATATGCAACATCATACCATTAATTCAAACGAAAACAAGTCTTACCAAAATAATAATGCCCATAACCTTCTATTTCCGTTCAATAAACAACCAGGAAAATTGATTTAAAATACCAGTCTCAGCACTATAAAAAGTTACAAAGTAGTAAGCTCCACTCCGACACGCCCAGCAAACAAGAACAGTACCAGAATGCACACGCCTTCTCATTTACTCCGCATAGAGCCTCAAACAGCATTAACTTTGAAAAAGAAGCCAATCATAGCAAAAGGTGAGCTGGAGTCCAAAGACCTCTCCATCCGTAGTTCGAAAAACAAAAAATAACAATAGTAATAATCTCTCCTTCGAAGTCCTCCATCTTCACGAGTGGTGCCAAAGGCTGATAGCTACAAACGAGGAGGTTGTCCATCTACATCGCGTGCCTACACTGCTAACCAGAGCCAGGAGTCTCACTCGACAAATATGAAATCGACCGAAAGAAGTCTGCTTGAGGATTCAAATAAAGAGAATAAGCGAATGATTGGCCAGAGGCAAAAGAAATCTGTGTGTCGCATCACTGATTTTCCATCAGTCGCCGTTTCAAACGATTCTCGTTGTCAAGAGAATTCTAAATCATAGATTTTGAACTTGACTATTGATTCCTCCAAAATCAAGAATCAAAGTTTCATCAGTGTACCAGAAAGTGAACAGGACCGTCTTAGATAGAAATTCACAAAGAAAAGATCAGAGGTTTATCAGATTCTCTGTGATCTCGATACTAAATTCGAAAACATATAATCGCTAAACAATAATGATGAGAGTCCAGCCATTCCTTGTGAATGCACCAACAGAAATAATATCAGGTTTAATATCCACCTACGAAAAAACATAATATTAATAATAAATTAAAACATTCATACATGCATCTATCTAATATTTTTTAGTAATCTATAGAAACCCAATAAGGCGGCACGAAAATAAGCTACTAAAAGATTAATATATGCAAAATCAACCACCCGTTGGACATTACTATCGTAACATGAATGTGGTTGGGCTATTTTAGAATGTCCAACCTGCCAAGCATGTATATGTTCATCAATATCATAAGATCAAGTGAGTCTACGGTTTTCTTACAAGAACTCACCGTTTACTCGATATTTTCCCTAAATATAGATATTAAATATACATTCCACAGATGTTGTGTGAATTTAAAATATTATACATTGCTAAAAACATATCGGATATCATATTTTATATTCAGCCTGGGATATTCATTTTATATGGTTCTTCGGATATTTATGTATTTTTTACGGGATATTATATGGATTATATATACATATATAGCAATATATAAATTTAGGAAACATTCATATAAAAAAGAGTCAAGATAAAAAATTCAAAGTTATTTAACAATACATTGATGGGCGCAAAGCAGTCAACCGAACAGGATAATCCGCAATTCAACATGGCCGATTATAATAATAGAATGCAGAATGTAGGATTTTATTCGACTCAACAACTCGCTAATCAGATGGTAATGTAATCCAGACCAGAACACGGCAGGAACTCCGCAGCAGGCGTCAACCAGCAGGAAACCCAAAAAGCAGTTGCCCACTTCGTGTTCGATAAGGACAGTATCGCCATCGTATGCCAGACTCAATAACAATACAAAATAAAAATGGATAATTATATGTATCTCCTTTTAGACTGAGGTTGATAAAAAATAACTTCGTGTCCAATTTTCCTATATGGCCAAATAATACTGTACAATCGACTTCCATCTCCTTGCTGAAGTTATCTAAGATCCGCAAAGCACTGTCACGCTCAGCATCAACAGCGCATACCAAGTCTCCGAAACTAATCAAGTCCCAACCTCCAAGGCGATATTTGACAAACGCCTCAGGCTGAATCAAAACATTTCAGAAACGGGACTCAATGGAAGGTAGCGGTTGTCTGACAGTGTTTTTCCGATGGTAGTCGTATTTGTCAGTACTTCCCAGAAGCTCTACGTGTATTTGCGACCCATGAAGGGAGGACTCAGAAACACTCAGTTGTTGAGGCAGAAGTACGAAATAGAGGGGAAAGGATACTATACTGAAGAGGTCTACGGTATAAATAAGTCGGATGAAGAAAAACAGTGCATCATTTGTTTTTCGAACCCGTCCAATGTGATAATTTATCCCTGCAGACATATGTGTCTCTGCCACGAGTGTTTCGCGGAGGTTCGTAATAAATGCGACAACTGTCCGATCTGCCGAGGGTAAGTCAAATAGTTTACATAGATTAAAATTAAAGAGAAAACATCGTATTGACTTTGATTTGATATTTTGATTTAACCCTTTGATATTTATAATTGAAAGTATGTTCAATCTTTTTAATTGATGTTTTTTTTTAGTCATTTGAACAATAATACTGATTACGAAAATTAGTTGCGCAGATATATGTGGACTTATTACTGGATTTATTTATCACATACTAATTAATTGTCCAGCACATTCTTTATCCTCATAAAAAATGTAAAAAATATATATATGATATATTGATAGCTCTTGTTTCCAAAGATAGCAAATGATCCTTGCATTTTATATATATTGTGGTGCTTTGGCACAATTATTTTTCCTCTCCAATCCCCAACTTTCTGAACAAAAATATGCAGAATAGAAAATATTGAATGATTTTCTCTCTCCTTAAGCACATGGCACAATGCAGATCCAATCACAAATAGCGGCTTATCCAGAATACTCCAAAAACATCAAATACAATGAATCCAGGGCACTCATCAACCAACTTCCCCAAATCATTAGGGACTACATCCGCATGCAAGAAGTCATTATTCATAAGAACAAGTTCTACTAGCCTCCAAATCGCCGACTGTCCTATCCCCTCGAGAAGATTTTAAAAGAGATCAACCAATTTCAGCAAATCCCCACTCTCTATATGATCCATATCTGGGTCGACGCAATTCCTATGCTCGTAATCGACAGGTATATTGACAATAATAATCTGACAGAAGCCGATAAAAATAATGTTATCAAAATACTTGAGCGAATTCCCGCCTGGGTCTGCAACAAAAACCTTGATAATATTCTAGAGGCTAATAAGTTTATGCTTCCTGATATGTATTCGGCGGATGAGCGGAGGATCACATATGCTCTCTAAAACGCAAAGCTGGGCTCCAATCGATATCCGTGGAACATCAAAATGGAAGAAGCTTATTGGAGAGGGCAACCCACGGGAGATAAAATGAAGGAACATTTCCCACCCCCGCCGAACCCCGATCTCTCAAACACGTTCCCCAGGGCATATGCGGTGCAGATTTCGAAAGAGCGACCGGATATATTCAACGCCAGGTTAGTTAGCACTCCTCAGTACATCCATCGAATGTTTGAGGTAATGGGGTTTAGTGACTTTTCGGATAATTTTGTTCCTATTGAAGACCACTTAAAGTATAAATATCTTGTTTCGATCGATGGATGGGGGGCAGCCTGGGAAAGAGTGCAGTGGATACTCTCCTCAAATTCTCTACTCCTGAAACAAGACTCGAGAACCATTGAGTGGTACTCGAATCGAATTGTTCCCGACGTTCATTTCGTGCCAATCGCTTCGAACCTCACGGATTTGGTGTCCAAAGTTGAATACTACCGCAAGCATGATGCGTAAGCTCAGACAATTGTGAAGAACGCAAACCTAATCTTCTCGAAATATTTGACTTTTGAAGCTGTGCGATAATAGTATCTGGCTTTATTAGCTAAGTTTTCTCGTTACCAGCAACTCGAAATTTCGGAACTCGAGGAAGCACTCATCGACCAGCCCGGAGTTAATGCTTTCTAAATATTGGATCTCGACCATTAATAAAAACAACGCAGATATTAGATTCTCATGACTAAGCCAGAAATAGTCATTGCACCAAATCTGAGCGAACACCACTGGATTTGGTATGGCGCTACTGTTTTAGGTTGTTTGGCTGTTTCATGCTTTGTTATAGGATGGT
The DNA here is from genome assembly GCA_022606495.2 of Halesus radiatus. Classification (NCBI taxonomy): domain Eukaryota; kingdom Metazoa; phylum Arthropoda; class Insecta; order Trichoptera; family Limnephilidae; genus Halesus; species Halesus radiatus. Next base: position 15,232 of record JAHDVE020000748.1, read on the forward strand.
GCTTAAAAATATCAAAGAAGAACAAGAGTCCTAACAAAATCCAAAACTGCAAAGGTATGCCCTCATAACATACCGAAGAGTAACCAGTAATTGATGAGATAACAGATAGCTCATAAATGATTATAAGGTGATACTTTAAAAATGGAGAACAAATAAATCCAAATACATTAATCCTATTTTAAGAAAGTTATTCAATAAAAAATAAAATATCTCTAAAATAAATAAATATTAGCTAAAAGAATATTAATAAACAAAATGATTGATTATCCATGACTTTGGGAGGGAAGGTTCTTTCACAAGTATATTTTTCTCACCTAACAGTTATCGAAGCTTAGGCCTGTCGGATTCTAACCTGATTTCGTCATCTATCGCAAAGCTCTATTGTGGGTCACCACAGCAGCCGACGACACCCCATAATGCTAGCATGCTTGCTTCATCACAAGCCCTGCTTTTTGTATTCTCAGCGCACACTTTTCGCTAGGCTCCATCGGCGCTGGAAACACTTCTTTCATAATACTGATATAGTAATTCTGAATGAGCCACTCCGCATTTTGTGAAGAGCTGGTGAGTTTTCCGACTTTTTACTGGTGCTCCTTCGAGGCAAGCATGACACTCTGCCATGTCAGCTCGATGTCCTTGAATAAGCCGAAGTCAAATGTTTAGTATCGCTTCTGTTTCGGCTTGATTTCGCTGCAGATGTCACAGATCTTGCTGAATATTTAAGTGAGCTCTGGTATTACTATGGTTCGAACATTTCGCCCCTCGAACAGTATTTTGGCAGTCTGCAACGCCCTTTCTAGAGGGGAAACGAAGACAAGGCCTATTTTCTGACTGCGCATCTTAAGTCCCGCCTCAAGGGCCTGTTGCTAACCTTTAGGGGTCAGCACAGAGTCAATCAAGGCTTCGTCATATTGGAATTCGCCCTTCGAGTGTTCTGAAGTGGCTTTGCTGTTCTCGTACTTCAGGGTGTAGTGCTCCAAGGCTTGATTGTATTGGGATTAGCCATGCCGGATAATGAATAACGTGATTTTAGGGGAGGAAAAAAGCGAAGAAGATTTCTGAAATATGTCCTCTGGGTGGAGATTATAGCATTTATTACCAAACCTGCATTTCCCTCGTAAAAAGTGACTGCATATTTATCTCGCTTGCTCTTTGGGTGCTGAAACTTTCCTGTACATTTAGAGTGCTATAACCTTACCTATATTTTGTATTTGTATTAAGATTTATAATTGCTTATTATACCATTTTGGGTATCCCTTTACTTAATATTATTTGAGGAAATATTCAAATAAAATCCCATAAACAATATTAATAATATAACATTCATATCTATATATATCAAATCCAAATAAAAAATTATGTATGCAGTTAAATTGGAAATATAGATAGGCAACAAAAAATTAATTGATAAAAATAGGAAAGATAATACGAACTATTTTTCATTAGACTGTTTTCGCAAAAGAAATCCCGGCATTGGCCAATGCCCAGATGACGGATAGCCAGAGACTTAAACAGGACTTAAGACCGTTCTTTCCTTCCAAATAATAGTTCAGCAATGTAGCAGAAATAGCGATGGATGGACAGATTATCCAAAATATTATCGAAAACACTCTTGTCCTAAGCCCACATGCGTACACCAAGACTATTCCGAAATTGATGATTGTTGCTGCAATCACCCAACCCAGATACAGAGCCACAGTGTTGCGGGAGAAGTAATACTTCCATTCCGTGTTCTGAGGGTTTGAAAGAGAGCACCACAGTCCGAACAGGGAAACTGCTAGCCAAATTATCAGGAACAAGCAAATGACGATAGAGGTAATCGTTCCTAAAGACCAAACACAGACCCACAGAGCATTTGAGATGTTGACTGCTGCAAACCAGTAGTAAGATTTCCTCTGCCAAACGTTTGCCCAAGCAGCATAAATGATCAGGATCGTGGTGAGGGTATAGATGACGGCCCATATGGTGAAGGTGTACCCCGGGGGTGTAATCTCAAGTTTATACATATCGCTGACTTTTCCGGCTGAGTTGGGTCCCCAGGTCCCAATGACTCCATTAATGATGACGCAGGCGAAATAGAGTAAAACCGAGACTACTCGCATCCAGAGAGGGGAATTTCTTTGCCATAATAATTCCTAAGATTTTCCTAACAACATTAGATTTGTTTTAGTAATATGTTTCTATATGTTTTATTTTATGTCTTTCCAATGTATTAAATTGTTTATAACTATTACGAAGAAGTAATCTTTTTAATATACGTAAAATCGTAAGAAATTTCTGATACATTTTCTAATGTTAGGTCAGATTTCCTGTTAAGATATAATTTCAGTTCAGATAAATAAGGATATTATGATTTAGATAAAAAGTTGAACTTATTGAAGTTATTCCCTGAAAATTCATTTTTATTAAAACATTATTTTTTTAAATTTAATATATCTGCCTTAATAAAATATAAAATTGGCAAGAGGTAGCCTGTTTTTGGACAACTCGACAACAATCGAATTCTCAATGCTGTCACTTGCCACAGATAATATAAAATGATCAATAATATGAAACTCAAATAAAGTTTTGAATGAGAAAAAATATATTAAAAATAACATAAAAAAAATCATTTCCTTTTTAATAATATTTTCGATACCTATTTTTAGTGATTAAATTTTTTACTAATTTCGAATAGTTTTTCAAGTTTGATATAGTGATGCATTATTATATTATCGAATTATTGATATATATTGTGTTTAAAATTGGGAAAAAACATCATTCAACGTTGTAGTAATATTTATGTTTTGCTTTGGTGCGTCACAATATTTCTCGTATAGCAGCACGTGATATAACAAATATATAATATTGCTGCCACAAACCACACAGAATAAATCAGTCCATTCACTTGTCGAAAGATCTCAAGCTCTATGCAAGTTGAAGGTTCCTGAAAGAACATCTGCAACACGCCGTAGATAATGGCGACGGCGTGGAACACAAAGCAGAAAGTACTGATCCCTAACACGTTGATAGTCAGACACACCTATCCGCAGATAGTTAACTTGCTAATACATGAGTCCACGAAGCCGATCGCGTAGAGGATGGTGAATATGAGTGTAAAGCCGTACACTGCGACGGATCCGTAGAGGATGAAGTATAGGAAATGAGTGTGGGCTTCATCGACGCAGCCTGTGTTTAGGTTGGCCTGCTGTACGACGTAGGCTAGTATAATAACACCCATATTGCTGATCTGAGTGGGTAGAGCGAATGGCACAAACAAACTTTTCTAGATGGCCGATCTCATCAAGAGATATATATTTGAGTTGTTGTTGAATTTTTTTGTTTATTGTCAAGAGCTATCTTAATAGATGATATATACGAATAAATATTTTATGTCTTTAATTATCTAATGTGTACATAATCTAAAAGTTTCAGTTAAAATGAAATGAAATTTAACTTAAAAAACATCACATCATTCACACTTCTTATGAGTATTCTCTATAAATCCATATTGCAATAATGATAACAACTACTACTCCTATTGTTCCTGGAACATACTCTCCTGGAACAAGATCTGCGGTTTTTATTGGTCCTCCTTCCACAATTGCTAATATTGTTGTGCAAAAGGCAAGTAGCTCAGCAAACGCTATAAAAAGGGCAAGTAGTTTTTTTCCTATTTACTGTTAAAATTATTTTAAATTATTTTTACATATTATCGCGGTCTAGTTGTGATTTTCTTATAGCCACGATTGCTTACATTCTGCTATAAAACAGCGAATATTCAGGTGATTGCAAGAAAGGGATGTACCCAGCGAGCCGATTGATTTACCGTCTTTTCATTTACATAACTCCAATACGTTCAACGTACTAGTTTTGAGTAAGGTCTGGTTGGAGTGCAACTTAGACTAAGCGAGCAGGCGTTATTTTTTCGGGATTTCGGAGGGCGAATGCCATCTGTATTGTACAGGGTTTATTTTCTTTGTTGGTTATTATGTCGCACAGCTTATAATCAGAGTTTTGGGAAATTTATTAAAAAATATAGAAAAGTATAAAGGATTCATATAAAAAACTAATGAAAAATAATCATTAACATCAAGATCCAAGACTTGCCCAGCTTCTAACAAAAGAGTCAGGAGATATCGTATTAGTGGGTTGCCCCACCTAAAAATCAGCAAAGAGACTCTCGCGAAAAGGAGGGTAAGAAAACGGTCCATGCTGTCTTCGCAGGTTTTACCAGCAAGTAGGCCCCCACTATAACCCCGAATACAGAATCGATATCAGCCACCTCCGCGTTCAGGATTACGGGAATGTTAGCATCTAAAAACTATCAGTTGAACAAGCAACTCAGTAAATTTCTAAAGTGCTGGATAGTTTATCCTCAAAACAAATCCCCATCACTTTAGGCGGAAGCAAAGAATCGACGTTCGCATCCAGCACGAGTTTTATCAGGAAACACCCGCAAGGAGGAAAGTTGTTATTTTTATTCGGAGTCCCAAACATGGGCAGACTGGAGGATCATGACAAGCTCACGACTGACAATATTTGTCGGAAGCTCGAGTCACATCGAAAAATGATAAAGCTGGTCGGGACTCAATAGAAATATATGCCTGATAAGGAACGGATAGCAGATATCGAAAGGGTAGACCTCAGATAGCTCAGAACGAAGTATGATTCAGTCAGCACTAACTCATCTGGAAAACATTTGGTCGAGATTGAAGAACCAAGGACGACTCTCGGGAGATATATGAAGGAGGAATTCTCCAAACATACTTATATACATTTATCTGT
>JAHDVE020000749.1:0-43311 GCA_022606495.2 Halesus radiatus
GATTTGACATGGAGAAATAGCGAGATTGGCGCCTTCGTTAGAGAGATACAGCGCACAATGCACGCAGTGGTAGTCGAAACGACCGAGATTAGTCTTCTGGGATTAAAGAAAGACGGACCTTGTCGGGTTTTAAATTAGCTGAGAATTCCTTCTGTTCATGTAACGAAAAAACAAAGTTATTGCTTTTGAAATGATTGAAGACTTAGCTGGCAGAGTACTGAATCCCAGATGCATCGTGGGAACACTAATCGAACACCATGTATTTAAAATATAATTTATCTTCTTTTATTAATAATTTTACAACTGTTAAAAGATGCTAACTTTGTTTAATTTTTCAATATTATTACCATCTGATTTCTGAATCTTCTGCAACCCTAATCGAGGCCGTACATAATACGTAACCATGCGATGTACTTTTATGTTATATACCCACCACGGTCGCAAACAGAGGCCGGTAGCTACTGGCTGGACCATCTACCGCTGTCGAAAGTTGTTCCGAAAGAAAGGCAAAGAATTTCACAGGCGGTTGTGTTAAATATACGACGTCGTAAATTTGAACCGGTCGGCGATTATGTCGTCTGATATTTGACCAATTCGTATGGCCGGTGAGGGGAACATGTTTTCGGGAAAAAATACGTAGGCGCAGTAGAATGTATGGGACGAAAATAATATTCGATAAGGGTGGTAAAATATTTTAGGTATGTGGGTATATTATATGGGTACGATTAAACCCGCCGAAAGTATTTGTTACTTGCACGGAATTCGATTTCCATTCAATTGTATTTGTCTTATCTCAAATATAGAGCAGAAAATCCATTTGTGTAATTATACACAGATAAAATTACCGAACAGTGAGTGCCCACTGGGTACTGATACATTCCTAACGGATTTGAATATAATCCTTGAAATGCTTTAACTTACTAACCATCATGCCGTTCATCCATCGTCTCATACAGAAACTTGAAAAGTCAAATAAACAGGACATTCAGCACTGGTTTCTTCTACCTAAGACAACTCAAGTCAATCCGACGGAACCTTTCTGCAGAGGCAACTAAACTATTGGTTAACTCATATATTGTATCACGTCTTGATTACTGTAATGGCATCTACGCAGGTCTTCCCAAATACCAAACTGATAAACTGCAATCAGTGTTCAACGCCGCAGCAAGGCTAATCACTGGGGTACCTAAGTTTTCGCACATTTCGGAACATCTCCGAAATCTTCACTGGCTGAAGTGCCCTGAGAGGATCCAGTACAAGTTGTGCTGGATGGTGTTCAAAGCTATCAATGAAATGGCCCCACCCTATATCTCTGAGCTATGTGTTAGGCATGGAATAAACTCCCTATGGAATTGAGGTGCATAACCATTACGTCAGAATTTAGAGCTAAACTAAAAACTCACCTGTTCAGATACTCATTTCCATAAATTCGTGAACACATTCATACATTGTTAATGACATTGTTTCCTGTATTTATCTATAATTAAATTTTCCATGTCCAATACTAAATTCCCTAGAAATTCCTACCAATATACAATGTCAGTGGGAGCTGAACATCTTAATCTGGTTTAATTGTGAGTGACGAATCTTCTTAATGCGCATAATTGATTGTCGATTAATTTAAATAATTTAATATCTATGCCTTTCTTTAAATTCAGATAACTGATTAAATACGTTTTTTGTATCCATGTCATAAAACTAACAATAAAACATATACATAATATTAATATAGGTAAAAACTTCTTTCTTCTATTGGCGCTCATAATATTTTAAAATTTAATCGTACAAAAGTATCTGTCTAGCATTACCATCTCTATTAACATGTCTAGCATTACCTAGACATGTTAATAAAGATGTAGAATATGATATACTCGTATATGTATGTATATTACCCTCAAACTGATCAGAAGCATACAAATGCAGCTGTGATGTATCACATACATACTCGCCCCACTGCTGTTCAATATCAGGTTATGCTCTGATTTTGTAAATAGTAACATTTTGTACATAATTTAGTCTGAAATGTAAATATGTTAGTTGTAAGCCTCTACCACTAGTTTTAAGACACTAGCTACAGGTCTAAGTTGTAAGTCGCTATCTATATAAGTCTTAGATGTAAGTCACTAATTATAAGTCTGAATTAGGTATTTTCTAGTTATAAATCTTAGCTGTAAGCCATTATTAATTAATCTAATATGTAAATTATTATATATATAAGTCTAAGTGATAAGGTATAGGTTAGATAAATTATGTTGTAAAGCGACTATGAGGTGATTTTCTCACGAAAACGGCGCTATAAAAATAATCCATTTATTATTATACTCTTCTGTTATTTTGACTCTCGACATTACCCGACTCAAGTATTTGGTTCACTTGATCGTGCCATATCTGTATCGGGTGTCCTCAGCTTCTTCCACCATTCACATTCGCGTCATATATTAATTCCTCTTACACTATTTTCTTTGTTCATTCGTTCTTCATGCCTAAACCATCTAAGCGTCCCTTTTCTAATCTTACTCATTACACTTACATCAGCCTTGCATTCTTTGCGAATCTCAACATTTTTCATACGGTCATACATGGTTTTACCACACATACGAGTATGCCTCATTACTCATAAATTTGAAAATATAAGGAAAACTGTCATTTTTTTCTTTATAATTGGGATGTCCCAGAAATCAACGTAAATCGCATGATGCCAGAGCTCACTTCTCCATGGTTTTGGCAGGCCAAATAAACTCTCTGTTTAGTCGGTTTAGACAATATAAGTGTGCCGTTGTAGCGATTTTTCACAAAAACGGCGCAATAAAAATTATACAATTATTTTTATAATACAAAAAAATGGAAGATACTCTCAGTGTCGCCCTAAAGACCTGCATTCAAAATGGAAACGTTGCTTGAAATGTTTCCCCACCTCATTCTCCTCCCTACTACCTTTAGCCTCACAACATACCCAAATTGGGGTTGCAATAGTCCCACTGGCTACTGATGGTTGGAGGTAGTTGGGACACCCGCTCGGTGTTCACATAAATAAAAAACAAATAATAGTGTTTCATTCAATAATTACTGTTTTTATTATATGAAAATATAATAAAAACAGTAATTATTGAATGAAACACTAGTATATATTGATTAACTTGGCGGGTTTGCGATAAGCCGACGTAGCTCAACGGTAGAGCATCTGACCGGACATCAGAAGGGTGCAGGTTCGAGTCCTGTCGGCGACATTTATCTTTGCTCGGAAAGGTTTTTTTCAATTTGGATGAGTGTTTCAGGCTAATAATTATTGTTTATAAAAATAAAAAACAAATAAATTATTTTTGTGCTTCAAGAAATGAAAAGAAGTAAACACCATTCAGCCCTTCAGGAAGTCTTTGATTTCTACCCTAAACATTCTGACAACAAACACGCATTGTATTTACTAGACAAATTGACCATTATTCGGGTAGAAATAACCATGTAGAATCTTCCCCCTTGGCCACATTCAAAATTAATGTCGACAACCGTCTAAGAAACCCGAAATATTCCATATTCCTTTCCAAAGAACCAACTTAACCTTCTCCCAACCTCTTGTGCGATTGTGTCTGCTGTACAACATCCGCTGTAGTGGCAGAATTTCGCACATATTCGGCGATAGCCCCCATAACTTTACACAAATCTCTTATTTTCACTTAAGTTTACTTGACCTAAACATTGTTTTCTCCTGTTACTTGTTGGTGTTGTTTGTGTTGCAAACATTTTTTTTACTCCATGTTTTCGAACACCGTTATTGGACGGTTGATACTTAATTATGATTCTACGCTATTGAAACAACTAGCTAGACCGCTCGTGGTTCTGCTCCTCGTTTCCAGACCCGGGCTCCTTACATTCGTTTCCCCGCACACCGCGCTGAACATCTGCTTTATTCAGTATCTTTGTATCGTGACTTCTAATATCTCATAAATTATGTTAAAAAATTGTGAATTTGTATTTAATTAATCAATATATAATCTTCGAGTTGTTTTAATACCTCCCCTGACCATATAATAGAGTAAGCCTCACTTGTATTATATATTGATCACACTATACGTTAGACCCAAATGTACAAGAAATTTTGATTTGCTCTGGACAGATAAACACCTGAATAATACATTACAAGATTGAAGAATGAAATAAGTAAACATAACAACTGTGAAATTTTCTCCAATTCCATAAATGCATTTAAAATCTCATTCCAAAAAGCCATAGCTGATGATTTTTTTGTCTTAATATATAAAATAAAATTTAAAGCTTGTACAATCTTTGAACCCTTTTTGTGACATTATTTTGTCTTCAACATTTTAACATCGTTTGTTTGGCCATCGTACAAAGAAACAATATCGTTATTGCACAGTCGTGTTTTGGCATGCACCTAGTTTCAATGAAATAGGTAAATAAACATTGTTATTTGTAACCAAATAATACATAAACTTTTGGCGTACACCACGCATGTTGTAAACGCATTTATTAGAGATATTTACAAACCAATTTTATATATATATATATGCATATATATGATATAATATTTTGCACGATGCTTTTATGTAAACATTTTACTTATGTTTCTAATCAATTTTTATTAATATATACTCGTATATTCCCAATTGTTACATAAGTGCCTCCAAAACACTATACATACTTTTAAATAAACTACAATTTTATACGAGAAGAAAATAAGTTGAAGAAGTTTGTGCCATTTCATGAAGTGTTGAACACACAGAAGTGACAGCGGTACGGTTAAGGGTGTTCACAGTTCTACGAAAGTTTCCAAGAGAATCAAGTGCATGAAACTTTCGAGAAAATGCTTCACTTCACTTTCACTAATCTTTGTCCGTGAATTCAATAAGGCATTCTTAGTATGCCTACCACAGCTCTGAAGGAGGTGAACAACACTTTGAGACAATGGAATTATTTGTCGCTTGAGTTTGGGTGGCTTTATTTGTGTGACGATAATGTTATCAGGATTGTGTACTGATAAACGCCCCCCTAAACACGTCGGAATATTGACTTGAACCGTGGTAGGTTACCTTTTACGTTTACGTATATAATACTAGCTGAAGTATCCGGCGTTGCCCGGGATTATAGATGGTTTGGAGTAAAGTTTTGAGGTTTTAATATGTTAATCAGTAAAGTTCCTCATATTGTGAAGGACAAGTGTGCAAAAAATCACCAAGAAGTAACAAATCTTCGCTTTAAGGATGGGAAAGGGGAATGGGGTTGGTTTTTTTAAATATCATTCAGTTAATGACTTTTCTTTTTTTAGAGGTCAAGTGTGCAAAAATTTTATCCAGCTCGGAATAAAACTCGTTTTATTGGCAGATTGAGATCGAGGATTTTCACACGGATGCATGAGAATAGTGTCGCAAGCTACAATATTTTAAAATAAAATAATATTTTGTTTCTAATGAGTAAAAAATATTCTGACTTGCGAAGCCGTGAATTTGTGCCAGTGTAAAGGACTTCGGCCTTAGTCTGCCTTCGGACAGGGATCTTGACTTTTTGTTATAAACTCACTACATATACTCTTATATAGATAGATAGATATAAGATTATTATACCTATATTAAGCTCAGAGCTTGTTTTAACTTCCAAAAATACGATATATTATATCTTATAACAATTTCCATATTAGATTACAGAAAGATCGAAAAAATTAGATGGATTTTTGACTTAAAATATGATTTCAACATTTTTCTGTCAATAAAACAAATCAGCAGTTTCGATCTGGGTTTGTCTTATTAATTAATAAATAAAAGTTTAATTACGAATGAATTGAAAAATTGTTTGTTCAAAAATACAGAACGGAAATAACTAAAATAAATAATCAGTTAGTCTTAGGTACAATGTGGAAAATTATTTAGTTTTTAATATGGGTTTGTTTTGGTCAATAAGATTCAACCTATTTATTACAGTCACTGGTTATAAGATCGTGCTTTATTTTTAAACATATTTCGTATAATAATAATAATAATAGGATGATTTTTATAGCGCCGTTTTTGTGAAAAATCACCTCAAGGGCGCTGTACATTTTTTTTTTAACACTATCATTACACATTATTTATAGACCATATAGAGAGATGCAGTTAGATTAAATACGACTTGGTCTAAGTTTTCATACATAAAAAAAAGAAGCTAACCGTATTTATTCCTTACGATATATTGCAAGACGCTAAAACAAATGATAGGAGTTATGTGAAGTTGGCGGCGGGTGAGGACTGGGGCCGGGGGTACTGATCCTTTCTTCCAATCTTCTTTGTCTTTGTTGGTGACGGGACGCTTGGTGTTAGTCTGCACGTACGCCATGCGCTTGTAAGCCGGTATATCACGAATTTCTTAGATTTGGCATTTTTTGGGTCACTTTTCATGAAGTGATTTTTCACAAGAAGGTCGTTAAAATTTTAATAATTTTAAAATATTTTGTTATCATAATTGCTGAAAATCCATATCATTGTTTTTCCAAAACATTTACAAATGGAACTCAAATCCCCTGGTCCCAAAGTTGAGAGTTCTAAAAATAAGAACGATTAAAAAAAACTCAAATGTAAAGATTTATTGACAAAATATGGAAATACAAGGAATGATAAAATATATTTTTTAATAAATCAAATAGCTGTATTCGGAGATAGAAACATCCGTAAGCAATTTTCATATTATATATACCGATAACGTAGGAAGCATTATGCTCTCTACGTTATCTGTATCAAATTTGTTATGTTTCCCGAGAAATTTCAAATAATTTTCAAATTGATTCTTTATTCCCCCAGGCATCCCCACCCTTTGGCAATATTTTCTTCCGCCCCAAGGGTTGGTCTCCGTTGCTATCCTTTGCCATGATTGATACGCACCTTATAAAGGCTGACGGCTGAGTAAAAAGGCAAAGTGAATTAGGTACGTTTTCTAAAGAGACGATAAAAAAAACCTATTTTCTGTTCAATTCGCTACAACGCGTCATCATATTTTGACTTGACTGATGCAAACGATGGGTACCAATAATGTTAAAAACGTATTTGCGAACTATCTAAAAAGTCGTTCATGGTTTCGCATAAAAGATTGATTTATCAATAGACATTTTAAATGTTATTATAAAAATTATTTAACAACTCACCAATTATAGAAACAATGGAAATGGGCCATGTATCATTATTAGCATGAAACCGCGCACACAACGCGTATCGCCAACAACATGCTCGCTTCTCCAGCGGCGCCCCGCATTTTTTTCTACCTATACATCAAACACATAACTTTCATGGGCTCCACCGCTTTGACAGTCCGTTCAGTTTTGTCGTAGCTCGGCGACAGTCGGCACGCTTCCATGCTATATCTCCCTTTGTTTATATTAACCATGTATGTAACTAATAAACTATCCCTAGTTTCCCCAGAAACATAACTTATAGAACGATGGAACCGATCGCAACGACACGAGCATGGGCTGTACAAAAAAACACAAGAGTCAAATTCTTTTCCTGAAAAAAAAAGAAAATAATCACATAACTGTTTCTTTGCACACACTCCTCGCTTCATGCACATACCAAACATGTATATATTGTATAATCAATACACTTTCTATCTTTCCAACTCTTGAAATGTCCCGAATTAAGAATTGGATTAATTGTTTCGTGCAAATCTTCTTGTAACATCCCTGAATTCTTCTTACATACATCCCCTATCCCCGTCCATTCGCTCTACATATTGATATCATCTTTTTGGCTTTTTTCGTGCCATTTTATATTTGTTCATTACGTTCAAATGTTTTTCAAGGAGCTTGCTATTAACTATCAGCCACTAAAGTGCACACTTTGTGGGTATCTAACATAAGTAAAACTATGAGTAAAAATACTCGCATGATTGATTTATCTGTAAATTCTATACGGGTTAATAGAATATATAACGTTTCAAAATACAATAATCTTTATGAAATACATAAGTACTGAAATGTTAAAAATTGTTTTCACTGGTTATCAAACTGCACCTCTTTTTAAACATTTCGGAATAATTTGAAGATAAGTGCTTGAAGATTTTTGTCTATTGAAACCTTGGAAATTTGCCTAACTACCAGTTTATAATTTACTGATAAATTATTTGCGGTATTGCTCGAGATAGAATCCTGTAAAGTTATGTTTGGGGCCATTTTTGAGTGCTGGCCATTAAATCTCCGTCGTTCTTATACCAAAAGAGGAACGGCTGTTTCAAGTGAAATTTAATTTTGGATTTGACGCTAAAATACTCACCTAAACCGATTGATCTTCTTTTCATCGAAAGGTATAATAAATATTTAGCATTTAAAAACAAAATTTTACTTACAAAATAAAGGCCAAAGAAATAGTATAATTACGATTTCAGAGGCAACTTTAGCAATTATTTGGGAAGTAATGGCGATTTAAAAAGAAAATTTACTCCGTTTGCTATGAAAATATGATGAAACATAATATAAAAATGTTTAAAATAAATATTGTGAAATTTAAATTAAAAACGACCACTTTACATTGGAAGACAAATTTGTCGTGCATAATTTAAAGTATCGACCCGAAAAATGTTTTTTGTTTTTTTAAAAGATCTTTGCTCTTTTATATTATTACATATAATCATATTTATATAGCAAATATAACAGTTTTTAATAAAATTACCATAAACCCGCAAATAATTTTCAAAGTTGCCTCTCAAATCATGAAAAACTAATTTTTTTAATATTTCATAATTTATATTTATATTTCATAATTTATATGCCCATATTTCATAATTTAAAATAAAAATATATATATATATCTAATCCGTACTAGATATTTACTATGCCTTTAATTAAAAACAGGTCATTCGGTTTGGATGGGCATTTTAGTCTTAAATCCGTAATTAAGTTTTGTATTCAAAATGGTGCGCAGCCGTTCCTTTTAATAAGCCATGATTTTTAGTGAAACGCAATAGATTGATAAATCAGATTTCAAGTTATCTAAATTGTGATAATGGGAATAATTTCAATTTATCCCCTTTTATCTTGTATCGCTTTTATGTGGGTGTACTTTAATTAAACAATCATTTCATTATATGATTTCTCGATAATATTTGTAGACATAATTGGTCTGACGGTTCGAATCGAATATTACCTATACGAGTGTATTTATCTATCCCTCGATTCCCCTACGAATCTCAAGAGATAACTCTATCGAGCATTATAATCGCAGTCAGGTATCTATTTCAGAACGTACCTACCTGTTTAATTCCCTTCAGAATGGAAACCTTATTTGGTCAAAAGGTCTACCGATTTACCTACAAATAATGTTTAATTTAACCCCCCTGAACTGGAGATCCCCGAATATTTATTATGTATAGAGGTGAACCCCTCTTAATCAATGCTGTGCTGTGTCTAAAAACATTTCGGTTTTGATTTACTGGGATCAGTTTGGAACGAAAATTAACTAGATTTAATGTTATTTCAACAGATTTAATAATAAATGGATAATAACGTATCTAAAATTAATTACAGTGTATAAGTACAGTATGATTAATATATTTTTGAATATTTCGGAAGCAACTAAAAAAACAAACATAAAATTCAAAGCGTTTCTCCACAAGAGTGGGGAGATGATATGAAAAACTACAGCTTTATTGCCAAATTTTACCTGCTCTTCACGTGATGGTTAATTAAAAAAGTTCTTTATTATTATTTAAAAAAAAACACATATTTAAATATTTATTTTGTTTACTGTTTTTAGAAATTAGTAAAGAGTTAACAGGTAATGAAAAAATTATAAGTATAACCAATTTATTTAAATTTTTACGTCCATCCCTTAAAGTTATTTTAACATTAATACCCATATTCAGAAAAATATAATGATTATTTAAGTATCGCGGTTTCGTTTGAATTTCTATCTTATGAAATAAATGTGTACAATGAATATAATTTTGTTTATCCATTGACACTAAATTATTAGCATCTGTCATCACTTGTTGTTATTCATTTTCAACATTAACATTTTGTCTATGCTTATTTGATATTATTTTTCGGTATAATTGTATCTTGACTATTTGATTCTAAATATTTAGATACGTATTAGGGGTAGGTTTTCAAAGGAAACTAAAAACTCCAACCGTATATTATTTATTTAACAGCAGCATATGACACCGTCTGGCGAAAAGTCATACTATTAAAGCTCTATAATTTGTGTGAAAATTTGTTCAACTTATTGAATCCCCGATTACAGACCACACCACGAAAATTCACAAAGGAACTCAGAAAGGTAGGACTTATAAAATCGAAAATGGATTCGCAGAGGGAGCGGTACTTGCACTTTTCATTTTCATTTGTATATAGCGGACCTTTCTGAAACCAAGGTGATAAAATTTATTTATGCAGATGATATTGCTATAACAGACCACCATAAATTCCTTTACTCCGCTGAAAATGGCATAAATGCCGACCTAATTATCAGGGAACAATGCTTCTCCAAGTGAAAATTAAAATCGAACCCAACAAAAATATTTGCACCTGCCTTCCACCTTAGCAACTCGCGTGCAAGTGCTACATTTAATGTACAGTTTGGAAGAGGTAATATTATTGATGATAGTATCTTGGCGTAATACTGGACAGAAGCCTGACGTATAGCTCTCATCTGGAAAATTTTAGCAAAAAGACCAAGACTCGTATAAATACCGTAAGAAAACTAGCTGGAACTAGCTGGGGTTTAAACGCAAACACCCCACGTACAGCTACGATTGCCTCGGTCTACTCGGTAGCGGAATATTGCGCTCCAGTGTGCGCTAGAAGTGCACACACACATAAGATCGATGTGCAACTAAATACTGCTATGCGCACGGTGGGTGGAACATTTCCCTCCGCACTATTACAATGGCTCCCTATCCTCTCGAACATCGTACCGACGAATCTAAGACGTGAGACCTCAACCCTTGGGGAATACAAGAAAGCCGTGAATAATAACATTCCCCTTCAAGATGACCTTGCAAACCTTCCGGCCAGTCTTCTGACGTCCAGGAAACCTTTTTGGACTGAAGGCAAAAGACTGTTTTTTTATCACGATACTCCCCTGGAGAGTCATAGCGAACTCAGTGGCAGACTCGACTACCATAATACGGGCATGTGCCTAGTTTGGTCGTTGAAAAAATTTTTAACTCTCTACTAAAACTTATAAATGAACATTATTTTATTTTTAATTTACAAAGACTTCGGATGTGAAAAACAAGTACCTTATTGTAGACCATACCATTAATTTGCAAGGGTTCTCTCTTCCTCAAGACGTGAACCTCATTAAACTGCAACCGGTGCAATCCAATCGTTATGCGTATATGATGCATAAATGGGGCCTCACCGATTCCAAACTTTGTGAATGTGAACTTATTCAATCAACAGAAAACATCGAAATATCCCCTTCATCAGTTTCCCTAAGGCACATCTGTGCTGAACCAAGTGACTCCCGATGCGGTCGACTGACTGACTAACCTAAGCATCCCATTATGACCTCCACTAACTCTCCTTCACCACACGAAGGAGAACAAATCCCGTTTTAGGACAGTCAAATTGATAAGTCAAGTACATATTAATTTACATATACACGAGAGAATATAAAAGAATCCATAAAAAGAAGAAAAAAAAATCGTGTTTTTTTTTTTTAAGTATGTAGAATTTTTTTTGTTTTAATTTACTGTACTGTATTGTAGAGTAATAATGAATTACATATGAGATATGAAAGTTTAAAGTATAAAGTATAAAAGTTTAAAATATGATGTGCATTTTTTTAATTTAATGTAGAGTATTAATGAATGACGTATGAGATGTAAAAGTTTAATAAGTAATAAATAATAACATAATGAAGAGTAAAGTAGAAAAAAGAAGTTTTTATTTAAAAATAATGCGCCAGGAATACGTAATGCGAAACAAATGTTTGAATTGAGTAACGTCAAGAATCGGTATATAAAGAGGTTTGACGAGACGGTGAATGAATGTGAATGAAGCAAGGATTGTATCTAAAGATGCAACCTTATTCTGCTTACTCCTTCAGAGAAATGACGTGAAGGTCAGTCGGCTAGTAAAATATTTATGTTTAAAAATTGCTTCTAAAATAAACATTTAAATTTGGGGGGCGTGTACAGGTACCGCCGCCTCGGAAACCATTAATTGGATAACCAAGACTTCCGTCGTAGGTCACCCCAAGTGGTTCGTTACGTTTAGAGATTTAGCGGGGGTGCACGGGTTCATGGGGGAACGTTTGTTCAGGTCTTGGCGGCTGATGCGTCTGCCCACCAACTGAGGGACCTCTCAACCTCTCAGACTCTCGATCCATCGCCTTGCACCGCAGAACAACGGATGGATTAATACGTCCGCCACTTCTGGACATACTGACCCCCCAATTTCCCACCCCCCACATCTCATACTTATTTACTTAAGAGAACATCTTCTCCTCACCTTCCTTACAAAGACGCTCCACATAGCCACAAAAATTATTTAAAAAAAAATCTAAATTATATACTGTATCGTTTGGATGCTATGGACTTCGTCCCACAAATATTGTCAATATATAAATTTAGACAAAACAATACGGGAAATATTCTACCAGTCATCAAATATTACTGATAAAACGAATGATAAATTACAAAATTCGAAATCTCACTCGTTCAATCACTAAAAAGGTATTTTGATTGAATCGCTTTTCAATCAAAGGAACCCTTCAATAAACGTCACTCAAGCGGGCATTAAGTAAATACTTCGATTAATTTTACTCTGAGGCTTCTGCTCGAAACAATGGAGGATTAATTCCGTGTAGTGGGTTTGATTCTGAGACAAAACACTTCCAAGATTATATTGCTATTTTCACTGGGTTAAATTAATCCATCCTCCGAGTAAAAACAGGAAACCATTTCATTCATCTTATATTTTGCTGATGACTGATCTAATTTAACTCTTGATTGCAAACCTTATTTTAAATGCGCTTATTAAAAGTCATTGTTGATTCGGTACGCGGTAAAAAAAGAACAATCAATGCATAGACGGCCTTCGTGTTCGCCCTCGACTACGAATCTAGTGCTGTCAAGTTCGAATTTCTGAAAAGCCATTTACTAATTGATTTAATTGTTTTTGTGTTTATTTCGTAGTACCTAATTTTTTGTGTTTTATTTTTATTTTAATAAAATCATATTTAATAATGTGAATATTAAGTTGATTTGAACGTTTGAAAATTGCTTTTTTTTTTAAATTTTTTATTTTTATTTTTTATCGTATAATATTAATTATATACAGTGGGAACTTATACCCGCTAAGCCACTGCAAGTAGCTTGTCAGCAGGAGTTTATTTCAACAATATAATATAATACAACAATAAATTATAATCATCATACAAATGTAGGGCAAAATTATTATATTTAGGCGAATGCATCTTGTGCTGTACATAAGTTGAAAAAAAAAATTAAAGAGAAAAAATAATGGTAAAAGCATTACAGATTTGTTATTGAGATACTAGAGTCCAATTTTATAAACCGATTTAAATAATATTATAAAAATGTCAATATCATAAAAAATATCAAAATTATAAAAGTACCAATATTATAAAAGTATCAATATTATAAAAATATCAATATTATAAAAACATCAATACTTTTAAAAATATCAACATTATAAAAACATTAATATTACAAAAATATAACTATTACGTAAATATCAGAAATATCAAAGCATCTGTAAGTATTAAATAGATTAAGAAATAAAAATTTATAAAATATATACATAAAACAGCAGTACAGGTTGGTTACAATGAGGATAGACTTAAATATAATAGTAACACCGTAACAGTAAATACACCAGATATCTAGGAGCTATACAACCAAGGAGACCGTCATTTTTGTTACCATCAATACCCAAGGTTACTTTCCAAAAGCCAACACTTTAACATCAGTGAGAATTTCATCATAGGACAATTGTTTTTAAATTCATATCGTGTACATGATCCACCACTGCCTTATACGTACTTTCAGATATATGTTGCAGTAGAATTTTATGCCACAAAAGACCACGAACAGGTAATACATTAATTGATTTGTACATGATATCAATGTTAATGCCAATAATTACAAATAAAAAAATCTAGAATACTCGGAGAACTTAATAATAACATTATTAAATTTGTTTGATTTAAAAAAAAATTTTAAAGTCTTTAATTTTCCAAACTACCTCCTTCCTGTCTAATTTAACCCCCCCTCCCCAATACTTTTAGTCTCACAATATTCGTCAATTGGGAATGCCATAGTTCCACTGGTTGCGGGACTCTTGTGCGATTTTCACTTTTAAAAAATCTCAATATTAAACGATGTTAGATGATGTCCTATTTAAGGTAAATAAAAAAAAAAATGTATTTTGATTTTATTTACTTTCAGTTAGCTGTAACAAAAATGAAATTCCCTTTTCCAACCTATTTAAGGTGAGGGTAACTAATAAAAAAAACAGGTATGATATACCTACAGCTACTCTTGGTGTAGGTAATTTGCAAACGTTTTCCGTGAAATTAATTCAAACAACCTAATATAAATATTATCTATATTTCGTACCCTTGTTCCTGAACGTTAAACGTTTCATTAATGTCTGACTAACGAGCCAAGTAAATGTTCACCTTACGTTTATAATAAACTATACGTCGTGTACCCGGCATCGCCCGGGGATCCGGATCAAAAGTTTAGAGGTTGAGATTTCTGCTAAACTGGGTATACTTGTGAGGTGGAAATAAAAATATGTTAAGAAATAAAAATTAAGAGCACTTATATATTCTCAACACTCTGATGGGCTTGTACATATTTTAATATTTTACATGGTTATATGTACAATACAGAAATAATTATAAGTGTAACATATTTATAAAATATATGTATAATAATGTATAAGTGCATTATAGAGAGAAGTTAAAAGGGGAACAACTTTTAAGTTGCAGACAATACATCATTTTTTTTTTTTTAATATTAATAGAGTGGAAGATACTCTCAGTATCGCCCTGGTGAAAGACCACCATTCAGAATTGAAACGCGTTGCTTGAAATGGCTCTTAACTGTGTTTGGTGACCAGACCTGAATAGCCAGGTATTTCCCCACCTTCCTTTTTTTTTTACAGTAACTCCACACAGGAGACCCTGAGGGAAATTATTTCCCTCAAGGCCTGTATCATCTTTGGGGATGCTGTGTGGAGGGTCTTTTAGAGGATAGGAAGGAGTGAACTTGGGTCTTGAAGAGACCCATGTTATAGGATGGAGGAAACACAGACGCCGGCAGATCATTCCACAACCGAGCTGTTGAACACAAGAATGAATCGTGGAAGCGACCCGTTCTCATGTGACAAATGTCAACCGTGTGTAAATGTTGGGCGCGCGTTTGGCGTGTTTCCCGACTATGCACCGGTGCCGAAGGGATCAATGACGCTAGTTCCTCATGATACATAATATAAATGTGCATAATGTAATACAATATGTGTGAATGACATAGTGAAAAAAGCCAGGTATTTTTATATTTTTATGACATAAAAATGTATGCAATACATAATCCGAAATTGCATAATACATAATATAGCGCATGATACAGAGAAAGAAAAAAGAGGAACAAGTTTTTGGATTGTGGACAGATAAAATAATAATTTAAAATAGTATAATTATGCGATGCTCTTATAATCGTTGCTAAGTAAAAATATCACTCAGGTATCTTTTAAACATGGGTAAACCTACATTAAATATGTCTATGCTATAGGTGGATTTGTTTACAAGTGTATGTAGGCGAGAAATGGGTTCATGCATTTGGTAGATAGTTCATAGTTATTTATAGTTAGGTTAGATTTAAACTAGGGGAGGTTCGTTTCATTTTGTTGTACTAGAATGCTAAGAATAAAAAAAAATGCATTATTGATGTTGTTGTAGCCGAAAATGATTTTTTTTATATGAAGATTTTTAAGCTAGGGGGGTCAATTGACCAAATTGAACCCCCTAGCAAAAACATTTTCATAAAAAAAATTGTCAACGAAATAAAAAAGGAACAAAGACAGAACAACTCGTTACAATGAACCAAAATATACATTTAAGGAGTCGAAACAAAGCGTAGAACAATAAAACTTATAATATTATCGAATATTTTTTGTAATGCTAAATTTTCCCGGGAGAAAGTTGAAAAACGGCCAAAAATAATAATTTTCTTTAAAGTTTGTTCTGAATGTATTTCCGTTTTAATGGCAAGTATTAAAATGGTATACCGTTTTTGTATTTTTATTGTGGCTTTTACAATTGCCTGTTTTCTTAATAGATTACTAACCCAGTAGTTCTTCGTATATAACTACTAATCAGGACCTAAAGCCTGGAATGAACTGCCGCATGACTTAAGAATTATCAAAGACTCAACAGAATTCAGAACTAAACTTAAAACACATCTTTTCAGACAATCGTATCCATAAATTGAAGAAATTCACCTGAAAATTGCTTAGCTAGGCTAGCCGGTTAGTACTTACCTAAAGTCATTAAATAAATAAAATAAAAATAAAATAAATAAATTAATTAAAAATTAAAATTAAAAATTCACGCATCGGTGCGCAAATGCGTCCACAGCCCGCAACACTGTAAATAACCAAAGTGTAAAATAAATTAAAAAAAAACGTTAATATTTATTAAAAGCTTTTTACGCTTTTTAAGATAATTTTATAGATTTTTTCGAGTCCTAAAATTCATTTTATGAATACTTTCCAGTCCTAAAATTTAATACCAATAATTCAATAAATACTACCTCTTCTTGTGCCACCAATCATCTAATAAATGTAACATCAATAGAAAAGGAGAAACAAATAACCATGTAAAACTATCATCTCTATAAATATTTTTTTCTAAAACTGTGTTCATCTGAAGCGACCTGCCAGGTAAGTATGTTTTCCTCTATCTGTTTGTACATAATTAGTAAAAAAATATTTGTACAGCGCCTTTGAGGTGATTTTTCACAAAAACGGCGCTATACAAATCATCCAACTATTATTATTATTATTAATGTTGATGATCAAATCACACCGGAAAGGTTATTATCGAAACCGAAATTAAAATTTGAAAGACTAGTTCATCCCCCAACCTGGTGACTGCTCTATTCACCAAGGCATCGCGGCTACCTTCAAATCCAACGTAATCTTCCAAACTATGTAATGGGATCGCCTACATTGGCTTCGATGGCCTCAAATAATAGATCTCAAGTTTTTATTCATCCTTCAAAGCACTGCAGGGAAAGGACACCAAAAGAACATAATTCTAAACAATGTTTCCAAGCCAGGTGATAGACAGCTTAATTTGAGGTCATCAGATTTCAATGCTGCTAACAGTCTAGTTGAATCCTCTCGTTCAAATAAACCCGTGTACTGTGATTGCGCTTTTCGTACATCCGGCCCGGTCTTCTGGAATAAGCTTCCCACAAATATTGCTAACATCCAGAATACAGCAGAGTTCAAGCCGGCCTTAACAACCAAATTGTTTAAAAATTAATTAATTAATTTACTTCATTTACGAAGAAACGAAATTTTCTGTTACTTGTACATTCTTTATATTTGATTATTTACACTCTTAGCTTATATTAAATTGTTACATAATATCTAAAATGTTCATTTGACTGAGTCTGCTGCTCATGAATATTTTTGATCTTATTGTTAATCTGCATACTTACATTATATCCGTTACTTTCTGATTATATTAGTTTAGGTTATTTTGTATATATTTTCTTGCTCTTGTATTATTTGTACTTTACATTTGTCAATTTATACCCCCAGTTTATTCTAAATTTTAATATAATATTGTAAATTTTGCACCTAAGTGAGGCTGGTGTTCATAAATATTTTAAGTTGTACCTTTACATTGCATGTATGTAGTATATCTGTTATTTTCTATCTATATTAGGTTAGGTTAGTTAGTGTAAACCGCACTTGAGGTGAACCTTCATAAAACAGCGCTATAGAAATTATCCCTTATTATTATTTTTATTGGAAAATATATAGTTATTAACAATGTTTCACGTTTTTAATAATTGTTCCATAAAAAGCCACTTTCTTTATTACATTACAAGCTAACATGATTCAATTATTAGATCTTTCTACTTTGCTTCCAGTATGAGCAATGACATATCACTTTAAATGTTAAAAATAAGTAAATACACACACAACACTTTAAACAACTAATGAAATATCACTGTTCTAAAGAGAAATTCATAATATAGGTTGTTTTTCTTTCTGAGGTTTGGTTTTTAAACGCCTGTGAACTGGCCTCCACGATCGTGTGATCTCACATCATTAGAATACTTTCTTTGAGGGTATGTGAAGTAACTAGTCTATGCTGATAAACCAGAGACGTTGGACCATTTGGAAGTCAACATTCGCCGTGTTATTGCCGATATACAGCCCCAGTTGCTCGATAAACTTGTCGAAAATTGGACTTTACGATTGCGCTTCATTCGAGCTAGCCGTGGCACTCATATGCCCGAAATCATATTAATACAATGATGGCATAAAATTATCTATTAAATAAAGCCAATATCATAGACATTAGCATTATTTTAATGTGTTTTTTTGTCATTTTGAATTTTAATGTCCTTTTCAAGATTTTTAGAAAATATTTTAAGAAATCTTCTCTTTGGCACGTCAGTTCTCACAAATAAATTCGTAATGAATGATGAGCAAAGTATAGTAATAAAAATAATTATGAAAATCCTGGGTTTCTTTTATATTAAAATCGAACAGTACTTGTACGAATTCCAATTGGTTCGCCTTCCCGAATTCGTGCTATTTTTATCAAAGGGCCCGTTGGTTCATCAAGGGTTTTCCAACGAATCGTGGTTAGAAACCATAGTAGTAGTGCTAGGGAGTGTCGAACTGGCATTTTTAGTATTAATTTTTCAAAAAATTAACCTGTTTTGAAGTGTTTCGTTAATGACCATTCGAAAAACGTTGTTTTGTTGCAACAATGAAACATTATTATATGCGTCGCAGTAAAGGAGTTTCACATGTCAAATATATTGCATTGTTGCCTTGTGAGGATGTCGTCTACAACGAAATTTTATTTGATTTTCAAATATTGATTAGACCATGCTGAGGACAAACATTTTTTTAATATTTGGAAAATACCGAAAAGTACCAAAAATACAAGCCGTCAAAATGTTGATATTTTAGGAAAATCTCGCCGGCCGGCCGATAAACGTGTGACGTCATGGTATATAAAAGACTGACGCGGCAGTATGTGGTACTGCCATTTGATTTATGAATTGTACTGAATTATGTCTTATGAAGTTACGAGTATTTTGAGTGATCGTTTTATCCAAGTTCACTTTGAAAACTTGTAATTTTTCTGCAGATATTGGAAATAGCAATTTTATTATCATTAACACTTTAAATGTAATACATTCTCATAAAAAAAAATTAGGTGACAACTTCATTGTGATGTTCCGGAACATAATTAAGTTATTTATGCCTCCCCATTTATGTCGCAAAGATTAGAGGTTTCCAAAAACAATTTAGATTTTTTTTTTAAATTATTTTTGCCAAACAGAGATTTTGCAAACTAGTTAAAAATCACTTCCTAGAAATATATTTAAAAATGTCTTCTTTACGTACAGCAAGTAAAATGAACAGATACAAGTTTAATATGGAGAACAAAATAAATAACTCTTATCAAAACGGAATATCAACGCTTATAGGTTTAAATTGATAAACTCCAAATATCCTCATAAATCAGGAACCCTAAATAACTTATTGTGGGTGTTGCGGATTAAGTAATGAACCCTCGCTGATGACTTATATATTTATAAATACATAACTAAATTGCAAAGTTATGTGTTGACAGTATTACAAAAGATAGAACCCGGAAACAAGTATAGCCAACTTATACATATTTAACATAGACAGGACTAAATACTTACTAATAAACAATGTCCACGCAAATTTACAGTTAAAATCAACGTAAAAGCTTTGAGTCACAAGATGGGATCGAATAAGAAGCTTGATGACCCGGGAGGAACTAAAGATCGAACCATTGATACTGTTCATAGAAAATTCGCAACTGAGTAAGGCATGTGTTAAGAATGCCAGAAGGTAGGATTCCGCTAAATAGAGTGTTATTCCAGAGGGTAGACATCTAGTGGGCCACCAGAGACACAGGTGGGAGAAGCAACTCCAGAGGATGTGCCAGGAGCGAATGGGCCTACTATGAAAGGATTGCGTTGACCTAACACAGGACAGGGATGCCTGGAGGCGCCTTGTCGATGCAATGGGTCCTCGACCCGAGTAGGACAAGGAGAAGAAGATTTATATATGTACGAGTATATAAAAGCTTTGAAATTAATCGGGCATTTTTAATGTTAATAAGAATAGGTAATAAACGAAGTGTGTTATTGGAATCAGTATAAGAAAACAAATGTTAAAGGATTATAGTATAAAACCTTTTTTTTTGTAACGTAATAAAAAATAATATACAAAAAAAAAACACTTTATTCCCAAGAAAATGGCTCTGCTGCCTTTCGAATGTAATACTTACTAAAAGGTTGGTACTTTCCTAACCCATAATTGGCCCGCCGGGATATTCCCAACGCGACCCTGGCGGCAGAACAGGCAGTGGTAGAACAAAGATACCGAGAAGGTAGTTGCAAAGTATTCAGGAGGTAGATGTAAAGTTCCCGGGAAGGAATTGGGAAGGAACTCGGCTCTTAGATTTATTACTCCCGAGACAGCCGGAGCTGGGAACAAACAATTCCAGGCAAATCAAATGACTCTTCCATCATGAATTGAGCGGGGAATTATAGTGGTTGGAGAGGCAGCCGAACGAATTGAATACTTATGATTTGTTTTCGGCAGGGACACCTTATTGATTTTCGTCCTAAGACATTGAAGACTCGTTTATCAGGAAAACAAATTTGGCGCGTAATACCTAAATAATAATGTAAAATGCACCTTAATAATAATGTTAAATATATTATATCAGAATAAATAGTTAATTAATAGTTAGGACTATGATGTTTTTGTATTTTTTTTTTGCTCAAAGCGGATTAAAATGGTTCAATGCTTGACAATGTGGTAAATCGTGGTCTGCGTTGATTGTTTATAAGAAAAGCGCATTTCCTTAAGGGATTATATTAATTATGTTCATATTAAAAGTAGATCATAAGGTTTACCTTTATCTTACGTTTATCTTCAGGGATACCACGTAGAGTTGGTCTTTTACAGGGCGGGTTTGTATTTTTAATGAGTGCTGTCGTTATTATAACCAGTTTTATTTATTTTTTTTAAATATGTATACAGCTTAAGATTCTCAACTGTCCGGAGTGAGTAAGGCTATGGCATTCCCTAATGCGGTAAGTTGTTAGGTTGATGGGAGTGGGGAAGAAGAGGAGGTGGCGAAGAGGAAGGTTGGAATATACCTGGCTCTTCGAATCTGGTCGTAGTCATTTTATTTCACCCAAATTTTGATCCTGAATGCTGGGATTTAACCAGTGCGATACTAAGAGTATCGACCATTTGATAACCATCTATATAATAATATAATGTTATAATGTAACTTCCATTATCTTAGTGAGCGGGCTGAAATATAAGATTGCTATCAGGAAGTGCTGCTAGTATATAAGACATAGTTTACAATTATTAAATCAAAATTAATAAAAGCCCTACAGTAGCAATAGGCAGCCCGCTCACTGGGTAGAGAAGATTATCTCCACATTTATGCACCTGTAAACACAGTTGACACAGGAAGAGGGAAAAATGTTCCCCGGCACTGTATACAAAAATTTTACAATACGATATACTCGTATGTTATACTTTAAAGCATTCCTTTTTATTCAATAGTTGAAAACAAACTTGAAAGTTTTTGGGTTTAACGATAATATTATTGGTGTTATTAATTAAGTTAATATAAAATTTACACTTTGCTGGTGGCGTACAAATTACAATGTACCGGGTTAGGGCACAAAAACATAAGATTATTTTAGGGCCGTTCTAAATAATGACTTCGATGTTATTAGTATTTTAGAAACCTGGCTTCTCGGCACAAACTGAATATATGTTTTTTTATGTGATACCACGCAAGAGTCCCAACTATTGAGACTACGTCATCCCCAATTGGGGTATATTGTGAGGCTGAATGCATTAAGGAGGATAAGGAGACGAGGAAGAAGGAAGGTGAGGGAGTACTTGACTATATAATTGAAAATACATTTTATATATACCACCTTACTTAAAATATATAAATATTTCTACATGTGTACAAAGTGTATTTACAATTATATAATTAATAATGATGCCACAAACTTATCAATCATTTGAAGAAATTATAAAAGAGTAGTTGACTATTCAGATATGGTCACCAAACGGGGCTAAAGCCATGTCAAGCAACATTTCGATTCTGAATGGAGGTCTTTCACCGGGACGATATTGACAGTATCTACCACTCTGGAACGTGCAGCAAAACATACTATTTTAATGAATAAATTGTAAAATGACACAATTTAATCAAATAAAATGTACTTGTGCAGGCCGGAATTTGAACCCCCGACCTGCGAATTCGTAGCAAAGGATCGTAACCACTCAACCACAGAGAACGTCAGAATATCTAATGTTCACATTTTTTTATCTGCAATATTATGTAGGTACTCATTACTGGAACTTGATCGGTCTAGAATTTGCACATTTTTATTATGTTTATACACTTATTTATAACGATTTTTTGTATTATATATGTATACAAATGCAAATCAATATTTTTATGTCGAAACACACCTTCAATACTATTCAATTATTCGATAGACAATTTACATACAATTTGAGATATTACATTAGAGAAGAAAAAAATTAAAACCAGAATTTGCACGCCACTTAAATCATATTACAAACGATAGTATGAAATTTTATTTGTCTCATAGTTTGTAGCCAATTAGAGTACATTTCTGTCGTTTGGTCGTATCATCATAAAATTCACACATGAGTGTGGAAAGAATTCGACGATTTTTTTTTCAATTTTCAGTAATTTTAAATTAAAAATTTCCTTAAATAAAAACTACCAGTACTTTTTATAAACTTTAAAAATCCATACACTTGAAGGACATAATCGAGCTATGTCTCTATTTCTTGTCAACATAGGGGTAATTGCACGACACAACAGGCATAAGGACCATTTTCAATGACACCTTTCACAAACAAATTATGACGTAAACTCGCCAATTTCTCGCCAGTTTAGTTCAGAAAACAAATATATGTGTGATCGACAATTTTAACATGGCAAAATCAGTGTTTTAAAACTTTATCAATCTTTATTTGTCAAAATATTATTTCTGATTACTTTTTATGTTAAATTTAATTTTTAAACCATTGAATACTAACCATTATAATTTATTATTTTAAGAAACCATTTATTGCAAATAAGTGAATATTTGTTTGCAACAAGTTTTTATTACTAACACTTGTTTCTTATTGATAAGTTTTCAAATTTAGAACTAGAGAAGTCTAAAGAAGGTAAAATTTAGAACTAGAGAAGTCTAAAGAAGGTAAATGTTAGAACTAGAGAAGTCTAAAGAAGGTAAAATTTAGAACTAGAGAAGTCTAAAGAAGGTAAAATTTAGAACTAGAGAAGTCAACATATAATTTTCATTTCCCATTATGGATGAACAGTTTTATCGACGCTGGAGAGAAATATTATTTGATGCGATAGATCACAAAATATACGATTTTGTGAAGAAAAGTAATTAATTACTATCATTAATGTTTTACCATAAAGGGAACGAGTCAGGATATTAATTATAGTTTGTTAAGTAATTCCGTATAATGCATAAATGGAAAGCTTTAAAGAAATTTCTTTTGACTAAAAATCTTTTCATAGGAAATCACGTGAATTAGAGTGTTGAATGGAAAGTTGGAACTTGATTAATCTGTACGTTAAAAATGCTGCATCATATAACGTGGTAATTAATATGTAATTTTACTTTAACCTGGCCAAAAAAATGTGTCGGTGTGATTTCAAAATTATTTCTTGAAACTTACAATAATCGGGAACCTATCAGTTCCCAATACGTTAAAAAATTAGATATTTTCGAAGTGTGGACGATATATCATTCATAAAATGAATATAACCAGAGTAGTATATCTATGGGCTAACCTCAATACAACATGGCGGGTTCAATGTTTTTCATATTAATTTTAAAACGTTATAACAACAGTTTTATATATTGGATATCGTTCAAACTACTCTCTAAACCTTCCCGGCACTAATGAGAACAAACTGTCATATTTTCAGCGAAATCACTCAAGTAATTTTCGATAAAATCAAGGATAGAGAGACAGACAAACGTTTTTATATGTAGAATAGAAAAGATAAAGAACTATTACAAACCAATTTTTTTAATTAAACATCATTTAAAAAAAAATCATCGAAGTTTAGAACAATCAGTAATTTAAAAACCTAGATAGCCTCAGCAAACGAATGCCCAGTGACTAAAAACCTTAAAATGTGATAATTATTCACAAAATATTATAATAAAACTAGATGAAATAGGGGCTGCCCGCGGATGACATCGTATGTTTGAGTCAGATCGATTGATCACAGATCGATCAGTCGAACATTAAAATCACACTACTCGTATAAGTAAAAGCAGATATGACCTTCCCGTTCCAACGGGCAGGACACCGATCCATCAAAAAGTATTCTCGCACTTTAGACCAAAAATACATAATATAACCCCTTCACATCTAAAACTGTGGGAATTGTCATCCTTCGGTTGAAAAATAGCTAAGTAAAAACGTTTCCATTCTAAATGGCAGTCTTTCATCAGGGCGGTTCTAAAAATATCTACCACTCATGATATGAAACTGAAAAACGCGTTGAAGGGATGAGAGACGGAAGAGGGCAATGAACATACCAGACTATTTAGATCGAAATAAACACTTCACTATTCGGCAATCAATCAGTAATAAAAAATAAAAATAAAATTTGTGTGTTTTTTTTTTAATATTAAATAATATCCCTGAAATTTAATGGAAAGCACAAAGAGAATATTCAGAGTCACGGTCGCTTCGCAATTTTACGGGAGGAACCTAGTGACCCCCTTCGGATCGAAGGTTAAATGTTTATCTTCATGTATGTAAAGGTTAATAGATACGACTAAAGCTTTTGTTTTTTCAAGTAACATTTCGATTCCATTTAGCGGGGCCATACTGAGAGTATCTATAACTGTGCTGCATTTGAGAATAACACATCACGCTATCCACACAGAAAGTCAAGTTTCAATCGAGTTCTGACTGAAATCAGAGTAACCAGAAAATCAGGACGAAAAAATGAAATAATGAGATAATGAGATAATGAAATATTGAAATATTTAACTTCAGTAAAATTAAAAATCAACAAGAGTAAATAGTTCAGAACTAAATGTTTGCTTTTCCCCTTTTTTGTTTAGGGTTTTTTATCCAGTTACGATCTTTTCCCTAAAAACTCATGAAATGTAATAATAATAAACTCAGTCAATTAAATAAAACCATCAGATGATGATAGTAATAAGGCCAAAGTGCCGCAGTATTAGTTAGCTACAAAACATGAGGGGTATTTGTATAAGCCCCAGCTAGAGGATTACGAAAGAATCCGTAAAATCAAAAAAAATAATCAATCAGAGTAAACTTTCCCTGAGTCTGGCTGTTTTGCACGAAACATTCTTCTTAGAAAATGTACTATTACATGGAAAAGGAATTCCGCGCGAGAGCACGTGACCGTGTTCCAATGCAAACATATTAAGATGTCACTTATTCAAATGCATCTATGAAACACAGTACTTAATTGTTATGATTTCGACCCCTTGGAACAACAAGGTTCCATCTGACATGACAATGTTTTGCGATGATGAGCCTTAAATATGCTATCCTTAGAGCACAATATAGCATGACATTGCTGTGTTAGATGGAACGTTGTTTTTCAAAGGGGTCGATTTAACGAATATCATCTTCACCCAGTCTTAATCTGACATTACAATAATATTTGTATGTC
The DNA here is from genome assembly GCA_022606495.2 of Halesus radiatus. Lineage (NCBI taxonomy): Eukaryota > Metazoa > Arthropoda > Insecta > Trichoptera > Limnephilidae > Halesus > Halesus radiatus. Next base: position 26,010 of record JAHDVE020000749.1, read on the forward strand.
TATATATTTTATAAGTCGAGAAATAAGGAGATTACTGTAATGTTATGGCATTTTCGCACGATTTTTTCTGAATTCTTAATACACTAGTTTTCAAGGGAATTTTATTAATTTATTTATTAAGTCATATACGGTACATTTTATTACAAATGAAAAGATTGGTTTATTAAAATTTACGTTGTTAAAGTACCTATCCATATAATATCTCATTAATTTTGTCTGGGGTGAAAATGCTTCTTAATTAATAATAATAATAATAAAAATAAAGGAAGTATGTGGAGAGATGATATGGAGAAGTGTAGAGAAGTTATAAAATCAAGAATTGTAATTGACTATGAATAAAAGATTAAAGAAAATATATGTGTAGTTTTAAAATAATTTTTGTGGATTATTACACTTATACTCTAAAACAATACTAATTTACATTCATAAATATAAAAAAATACAAAAATTAACAACACTTACACATATTAGAAACACTAGATGTCAGAGTCAAAAATACATATAACGAGGAACCACAAACACAACATTTGGACAAAAAAATCTTATACCATGGTAATAAACTATACAACAAAACCCCACAATCCTTTAAAAATCACAACAACCATTATAAATTTAAAAATCAAATAAAACACTGGATACGTTACATAGGGAGATCTGAAATAGAAAATATATTAACACCAAACACAGGCTAACACGGAAACCACTCAACTGCACTTAAAACACCTCAACTTAGAATTATTTAAATTTTTTCATCAAGCACATCAATTTGATATAACGTAATTTAATATTTTTTAAATGAAATCCTCAGCACGGGAAATCCCGGTGAGGATATTATTTATTATTTTGTTATAAAAAAATAAGATAATTAAACGTTATTATTATTATTTTTATCATATTATGCCAAGAAAATTTAATGAAGTTGATATAATTCTTAAACTATTAGATGCTGACGCACAAAAGTACGAGTAAAGCAGAAGAATTTTTTATAAATACCAACGTAGCCATCTGTGCATTTAGGTGAAAGCTAATATTATAATTTTAATTATTTGAAAATAATATTAACAATTATCAAAATGAAACATTAAACCGAAAAGACACAGAAAATAAAAAGGTAACGGTAGCAAATGGGACTCGAACCCAAGACCTCATGGTCTATCCGGGACTTTCCGCACTAATCCACTGAGCTACTGCTACCGCAATCCGCCACGTCATTTTTATCGGTATCGTACTTCGATTTCTAACTGTCAATATCATCTTCAATTATTTCCCATGTAGTTTTTGGCTGCTACCTTTTTATCACGACTACAAGATTCTACCAGAATTTATTTGTAATCTTTTTGATAGTGTCTCGGATATACATATACGATTTTTATTAACATCAGACAGCCTTGTTATTATCTCAATGATTAAAAATATATTACAATGAGGTTTTATAAGCTTCAATAAGTTACTCCAAAAATGAATATTATCTTTGTACAAGTTACTTGATCGGTCAAATTATCTTTTAAATCTGGCTTCAGAATCCATTCTTCCAGCTTTTGGTTCAGCTGGTTATTCATCGCTGAGGATCGTGAACACCATACTAAATCCAACGACGATAGTATGTTCTGCTCCATGTGATTTTGGTCTAGAAGAAAATCTATGGACACGATATTCTGGATGCTGGGTATAATCTTTGTCTTGTAGTTGTTGCCTTTTATGTTCTAAGCTTTATGCTTTTTTGCCACCCTCTATCTTAAAATTGTTGAATATATATGTTTTGTGTTACAATGTGTACCTTTGTCACTTAGTTAAAAATTACCGATTGGTATCTAACTACCAAGCGAAACCAAACAATTGGTCATTCTTTCTTAATAAAATCCAAGAATTGTACACCACGTGACGTTATTCACAAAAAAAAAATTATAATGTAATTAAACATTTATTATTATTATTAATTACAGTAGCATACTTTAGTATTGAATTATTGTTCCGCAATAATGCTTTTGCAAACTGTAAGCACTGCAAGTATCTTCCTACATTATTTATAATGCCTCATTGCGACAGAGTATAATTACAAATGTGCTTTCGTAAAAAATTGTACAATTACTTACCTGTTTTTATTTATTTTGATTTCACTACTAAATAAGATCATTTGAAATCAAATGTATTCAGCTCTGGAAAATATTGTCATCGGCACAGTCCACTTTATATACAACTTCATACTGTGACTTCTATAAATCTCTCACCACCGCCAGTTTTTTAATACGATTGGAACAGTCCACTTTATATAAAACTTCATACTGTGACCTCTATAAATCTCTCACCACCGCCAGTTTGTAAATAAGATTGGAGCAGTCCACTTTATATACATCTTCATACTACGACCTCTTTAAATCTCTCACCACCGGCACTTTGTAAATAAGACTGGAACAGTCCACTTTATATACAACTTTATACTGTGACCTCTACAAATCTCTCACTACCGCCAGTTTGTAAATAAGATGAGAATATGTATCTTCTACGGCTTATGAACTTAGCTTGGTCTCTGGAGGGTCATAAAAAAAATCTAACGTGTGGACGCAAGATTTTTAATTTGTTTGCAAATTATGATTTTTAGAACATTCGAGGATTACCACGAGGTGGGGATTAAAAATTACCGTCCTGAACGCTCGTCATCATCACAACAACATAAAACTCTGCGTCTACTAATAACTAAACAAATCCATGTGCCTACATAATTAGAGGGCTGAATATACAAAGTAACGATGTCCATGTCAAAAAAGTTGAGTAAGGTCCGCCGAAAGGGTATAAAAAATACAAGCTTTGCAATAAAAAATAAATTCGATTTTGTTTGACATTTAATTTACTGTTTTTAACGTGAATACTGCATAATAATTCCAACTGTCTGGAGCCTATATGATTGTGGAATCCCCATTTGTCGGAATGCAATTTAAAATTGACTATCTCCGTTTTCTCACCTTTTCTGGAAGAGCAAAAAACTATGTCTTATAGTTAATTAATTGTTTTTGTGTTCAGTTTGGTAGAATTCCATTTTTTTTTGTTAATAAAATTTAATAATGTTATTATTAAGTTCTGCAAGCACTTTAGTTTTAATTTTTAGTAAAGATATTTTAGGAATAAAAATAAAAGGGACGTATTTTAACATTGGAAACTGTTTTTCTCGCATAAAAATATGATTTTAAAATGTAAAAATAAACCGGATGAAGTAGTTGCGTTTTGCTCAAAATAATGAAAGCAATAGATAGAGCATCTTCAAATTAGTACTAAATGATAAAAAATTCATTTTAAACAAATTTGAAGAGATTCACTCTTGAATTAGGTACAGCGCCATATTTTTTATTTTTACTTTAGTTCCACGCAAGAGGCTAACTAACTAACTAACCATCACGCCGTTTCTCCACGGGGGTAAGCAGAGAGGACGGACCGCCAAACAACTCAATCTTGGCATACACTTCTTGCTTCATTCACATTCATACATTCTCTTCTGTTAATCCGACTTCTGACATGGTCCGATTCAAGTATTTGTTTAACTTGATCGTGCCATGTCTTCTTCGGATGTTTCCGGCTTCTTCTTTCATTCACATTCGCGTCATATATTCTCCTTACAGTCCTCTCTTCGTTCATTTGCTCTACATGCCCAAACCACCTAAGCGTCGCTTTTTTAGTCTTAGTCATTACGCTTAAATGCTTTACATTATTTACGAATCTTATTTTTCACACGATCATAATGGTTTTACCATACATTCGACTCATAGAGCGCACTTCTACGGCATTCAGTCTACTTTCATTCATCCTTTGCCAGTTCCATACCTCGCTGCCATACATCAGGGTTGGTATCAGCACACAAAGGCAATGAGAAAAATAATTTCTCTGATGATCTATGTCATTTTTTGGGATGCTATGTGTGGAGTGAACATGGGTCTTGCAGGAACCCAAGTTGTGGGAGGGAGGAAACACAGAGGCCGGCAAATCAAGAGCCGGAAGAAGATAGAGAAGAAGAGGGTGGAAAAGTAGATACCCGGCTTTTCAGAACTGTTCACCAAACTCTGCTAAAGATATTACCCACATAAAGGTGAGAAACCCATATAGTCATTACAAAGAAAAACATATCCATCCAAAATGGTTGAAAAGATAACAAAGCCTCTTTTTGTACGAATCCAAGGCTACCAAATTGACGAAGGTTTCAAATAACCCAGAGCGGGGGTGGTTTCTTAGTCAGGGCGAGGCATTCGCCCTGATTTCACTGAGGAAGATTGATGTGAGGGAAATTAGCCGGTAAGCAACCGGCAGACATCAAATTTCACGGACAAAGGAGGAATAGGGATTCATCGCTTTAAAGTAACACCCCTTCATATCCATTACACAAATTGTTCCCTTACTTTAATGCTCTAATGTAATCGCGACGTACGCACAGAGCGTGGAAACATAAAAGTAACGGTGTAAATTGTTTTAGCTAGGGCATGGCGCCGTAAAGGAGATGTGTTTTGAATTTAGGAATTAATATAATGTAGACAAAAATTAACGACGCTGCGATTGCTTAAAAGTTTTTAAATTGTAACATCAAGATCAAGACAAAATGAATTCAAGTGTAAAAATGAACAATTAAAAAAAAATCATCTAAGTAGGTACCACACAGGAGTACTAATTCCTCCTTACCGTCTGGAGACAATGAGACTATGGCATCCCCAATTAAGGTATGTTGTGAGGCTGGATTGGGCAGTAGTTTACAGTCCATAAAGGCTGAAAAGCCTTGCCTACCTTAAGAAAAACAATGCAAAAAAATAACATAACATGTAGAATTATTTTATGTACAAGTAGATAAGAAACTTGTATGGTCAATTATTCAGTTGGCCACAACGATCAGCGAAAGATAGTAATACAAAGGTCATTTTTAAATATTCAATGCACACTTCTTACTCGAACTTGAAAAACTATACACAGCCTACCTTTGATCATAGAGCAATGCATGTCACTAATAGTGGGGAGGTTTATAAGCATCAATGAGTTGTTCTAATGAAAGTTGTTTTTTATAATTTTTATCCAGTGTCACTCAGGTGAAATCAAACCATTCACAATCGAAATGGTGATTGAAATGTCGTTAGCCGTGTTTTGTGAAAAGATCTGAATAGCAAGGTACTCCCCACCCTTCCTCTTCTCCCCCGTCTCCTTCCTCTCCCCATTCCTATCAGCTTCACAACGTACAATAATTAGGGATGCTATAGTCTCACTGGCTTGGAATAGTCAGAACTCCTGTGCGGTGTTCATATACGAAAAGACTGGTTCCTTTGTCGCCTTAATATTCTGGGGTTATGTTTTTTTTATCTTAAAATAAATGAAATATTTTATCTGAAAATCATCCACATTCTAATTTTACGCTTTCCCATCTCCCCCCCCCCCCCCCCACCCGACTCACTTCAATCTCAGAAGATGCTAAAGCTCACTGGCTCCGGATAGTTGGGCGCAATTGAGACTCTTGTACAGTATTCGCATTTAAAAAAATCATTAATAAAAGTAAAATAATATAAAATCCTCAATCCTCCTATTCAAAACCAAGCACAAAAACCACCAGTTGAAATGGAAAGAAAATAAAATTCTAAATCAACTGCTTGAAATATTAAGTAGATACTTAAGTCCACGGTTTCTAAATGATTACGTTATACAATGTAATTTAAACCATTTCGAATATTGAACTTTTCCTCTCAAAGGGAAACTTCATTCAATTTCTTTCAAGTCGCCAATTAATTTCAGTACTTAATCATTGAAGAAGATAATATTAACAAATCCTAAATGAAATACGAAACCAAATAAACCACAGAAAATAAGAAGGTATCAGTCGCATCCGGGAATCCAACCCAGGACTTCTGTATTAAGTGTCTTCCACACGAGCGGCGGCCCAATACTAAAAAAAGCCATAGCGTTGAAAGGTTCGAAAAGGTCGTCCTTTCCTAAAGTTGGTCGGCTTGGCTTCGTAGGAAAGGACGACCGGATGGTTGAACCTTTCGACGCTATGGCTTTTTTAGTATCGTGTGGAAGGCCTTATACTGTTTTTGTATTTCTGAACCTATGCGATACTTGCCGATTTTGATATTTTTATTTCAGTTATTACTATAACAAATTCTTCTACTGTTTTCATACTATTTAAGTATTTTATTTCGACTTTTTTTATTTATTAATGTATTATATAATACTGTTGAATTAAACTCCTGATGACAAGCTACTTGCATCTAGCTTAGCGGGTACGAATTCTCATTATATGAAAATACTAGCATACAAAAAAAAAATAAAGATATAAATAAAGTAGGATCGTATCACCCTATACTCGAAATATTTGTGAAAAATATATATTCTGGTTAAAGTGACAATTATAAGTACCTTATCATAAAGGAAAACCAAGTATTATTGTATGCGTAAGACTTTTGATAAGCACGTAGCACAATTTTTCATTCAAAAGTTGATTTTATTTTGAAGACAGGTACAATCCCAATCATCGTAATGGCGGTTAGGATTGTGTTGCATTAAATAATGACTGGTTTCCGTGGTTATAGAGCAGTCCCTAACGTCATATTTAAGGACATATATCCAGTGAGTGGGAATTCCTATTTCGTCAAAAGACGGTACTCTCGTACGCGCGATTTAAGAACGAGGCAGATATTTCGTTTCTACTGTTACGCTACAATCCCAGTATTAGAAGACTCCATATTTTACACTTTATTTAATTCCGCCATTTTGGATATGAATATTGTAATAATAATAAGTGTGTTCTAAACCATATTTTGAAACACAGGTCATATGTTTTTGGCTAATTTAATTAATTTATTCTAAAATAATAATAATAATATCTCTATGATTTATGTAGCGCCGTTTTTGTAACATACAAATTTATTGAACCTTACAAAACAGTGATGCACAATCTTTTTAGCGGGGGGGATAATTTATCCGTTTTTAACATATTCGCGGGCCGCGAGGGGAGGGGAACCTACACATTTGCATCATTAACTTTGCAGTCGGTAGTGCAGATTTTTTTTTAATATGACTACTATACGAATGTCTCAAGTCTTCTAAACCAGTGGGAATGTCCCTACCTATTAGGTATACACCAAAAATGTAATGAGGTACCCACATAAATATCACGTTTCATAATTTAAATCTTTAGATGTCCTCTCAAAATTTAATTTCATGTTATGGTTTTTAAATATAAATAGGTTGGGTAAACTCGTTATACTTCGTAAAATGACGGGTAAACATTTGATAAAGTAACCATGTAACTGACAAAAAAGTGGCGCAAGGGAATTTTTTTCCATCCCCATAGTCAAACCGATAAATACTGTCGATTGTTAATAATCTGAAATTTTTAAGAACGTGCATAAAGTGCTTGTAATTTTGAGCGACTTAATCGAAATATTGAAGACATATAAGTTTTTCGCCACACCCTTTAGTATTTTTATAAACTTGAACAAACAAATTTTGATCATGGCACCCAGATTTCGAAATATTGCTATTAAAAATGAAATATCAAAACTCAGTTCCGTTACTTCTACGTTTTCCAAAGCAACATTTTGGTCGTGTGCTCCTATAAAATGAATCCCATTTAAAATATAAATTATACGGCTTACAAAAAACAGCGCCGTGGGTGACAAAAATTTCTAAGCCCAATAAATTAATGCTGTTAGTTTTTAGTTAAATTAGTTAAGTTAGTTTCAATAGAACCAAAAATCATGAATTCCTTCTAACCTCTCCCTCCATTCACACTTTTGGGTAAAGGAAATCAGAAAAAAATTCTCTCCTGGGCAATTTACTGTTGGCGTTAGCACAGTTTTATACTAATTAATTGTCGATAATAAATAATTATTTTAGCCTGTATCTGGAGTCTGGGATCGAAAGGTCCCATGCGAATTGGCGATATTAGTTATATTTCAAATCGGTAAATATCTCACTTACAGGAATTACCTGTTCAGTGTGATTGATAGATCTAACAAAAATAGAATTGGTATGGTGTGGTAAAAATCATTGATAAATGCGATTAAATGTAAGATACAAGATAAATATAATGCTCTTAATACGGTTAACATCAAACTCTTGACAAGGCCTGACTCAAGTATCAGGTTCACTTGATCGTGCCATGTCTTCCTCGGCATCCCCGACTACTTCTATCATTCAAATTCACGTCATATATTATTCAAATACAACTATTATTTTTATTGAGATTTAAAAACCTCATTTTAATATTTAATCAGAAAATAATATTAACATAACCTAAATGAAATTTGAAAACGGAAAAAACGACAGAAAATAAAAAGATTTTAAATAATTAAAAAATGAATATATTCTTTAGACTTTTATAAAAAGTCAATAGATGTTTCATGAATATAAAAAAAATCGGATATTAATCCGAGACATTGGCTAGTTTGCAATTGTGTTCCTTAGGAACTTTGTAATCATTATAGAGATAGCTGCCAATAATATGGGATAAAAAATGAAGAATAATATTGAGAAATCTTATGATATCTGGTCTCATTAGATAAGTTGGTTAAGCGGTTGCCCCGGTAGGCAGAGGACCTGGGTTTGAGTCCCAGATGAGTCCCCAATGATTAAAAACTATGTAATTATGCATTTTTTGGTTTATAATAATAATAAAAAAGATAGTCCAGTAAATACGTCTGAAGAAGTGATGTAAACATGAATGATGGTCTCAGCATCTCCCATCATTACCCTATCGCTTGGAATAACAATTCATGGTGGTCAACCATTATTTGTGGACATTTATTTTCTTATCAGATTTCTTGTTTCGCTGTTGTATAGGCTTCTATGGTTCAACTGTTTAACTTCTGGTGCGCTAAGATTGCCCATTGGATATGCAAAATTTGTATCCGTTGAACGCCGGCGTATCCGATGGGCAACGTAAAAACATACTTTCTTTTCATATGTAGAATATAAGTTATTCAAAATTCAAAATTTACAGTTAAGGTTACAACATTTATATCCATATAAAATAAAAACATTAAAAATATAACATATGTAACAAACTTAAAACATAAATATTTCTCAAGAATCTTACTCAAAAATATTAAAAAATAAATAAAAATAAAAACTTAAACGAGAACAATAAATCGTAGATAAAATAATAATTCTCTCTAATAGCCAAGTTTTCAATATATTTATTAACTGTTTAGTTTTAATACAGTTCTTTTGTTTCAGCTTGCAACATATTTAAACAGCTAGGAATCATGTGATCTAAAGATTGTCCATATTTTTTTGTATGCTTAGGAACCATTAATCCTTCATTATAATTGAAATGTGTATGGCAAGTGTGCTCTAGTCTATTTGTATTATATATAGGCTTATTAATGTGCTGAAATATAATTTTCTACAACAGAAATGATCTTACTGAAATAATTTTGAGACACTGATAAAAGTGTAGAATATTATGCCTTTGTTTGTATAAAATTTTATGAGCTAATAATTTAACCAACGAATTTTGCACTAATTGAACATGATTGATGTTTGTTTTACAGAAAAGTCCCCAGGCTGTAATTCCATACCTTATAACAGATTCCGCTAATGATAAATAAATTATTTGAAGTGTACAGATTGGAATAAAGAATTTTAATTTAAATAATCTATTAATAATTGATCTTAGTCGCACACAAACCTTAATTATTTGTAAAACCCGCTTCAGTCAATACTTCAATGAAAAAACAATCAATAATGACACCTAAATAAACATATTCTTCCACAAGTTGAACATTTTCACATGGGCAGAATGCAGAATGCCATCATCTAAACAATCTGAAATATATATATATATTTTTTTTATTTATTATTATTTCAGGTGTAATATATACCTCTCTCTGCCTTGGGGGATCGTATATGGATCAATTTGGTTGTTTTTGCATTTATAATTAATACATGTTATGATACCATTTTAAAAGTTCATTGTAGTATTTTTGTAAAAGGTCCATACATGTTTGCAAATCACTGATATAAATTACCGAAGCAGTATTATTTGCATACACAAAGTGCTTTATATGTCTAAAAATATATTTAATAAATGATACATAAATACTACACAAAATTGGTCCTAATATGGAACCTTGAGGAACACCTGCCATAAACCTTTTTTTCCTTTTTCAATTTCATGCTTCGATTGCTTGTAATTCTCAAAGAGTTTTAAAAGCTTTCCTCTAATTCTTATGATTTTTAGTATTTTAAGTCATTTACATTGGTCAATAGTATTGAAAGCCTTGGAATAATCTATAAATAAAACTAATGTATGTTTTTTACAATTCAACACAGTATTTATAAGGTTGGAAAACTTTTGAAGCAGGAGTTCGGTGCTCTTTTTTTGGAAACCGTATTGATCGGTATCAATAATGGAAAAATCTTCCAAATATTTAAATAATTTTAACTGAATGTATTTTTCATTATATTTTCTTATATTATGATGTGAGGTCATATTATAATAATTAAATGAAACAATAAAACTGTTTGTTTTTAGCACCGACCGGTTTTGGAACAACCGTTCCATCAGGGCAAAATATATACCAAACAATATTACAAAATTTTGGGAGATAATACATATTAGGTGTCGCAGTGGGGGTGGGGGCATGACTACATATTACTAAAGAGTGATACTACAAAGTGATAGCTTCATACAATATTATATGATATTATATTGACTGTCTTGGTCTGCGTTTCATCAATAAAAAATATTAGTTGTGTTTTCCTATTCCGGTTCATAGTATCGAATATGTGATTAATGTTTCCAGAAGGAAGCCGCTGTTCATGGTCCATTAACTGATATTCCTGTTCCGGTTAAAGACTATTTCCCTATTCTAAAATGGAAATACATACTCCAATGATGGTCTTCTGAATGAAAAATATCTTCTCTAACAAAAGGTCATCAGTCCTCATTAATACAACCTTTTATTCCTGTCAACCCCTGGTTTCATAAATACACTTGCATGACAAAAAATATGTATTTCCTCCATAACTCGAACGAGACTAGGTCACACTTCTTGTCTTAGTCATCTTGCCAGGTTCCACATAGTCAGCTCGCCTTACTGTGATTTTGGATCAGAGGATACTACGAAAAATAATTTCTTGGAGTTTCCTATGTATGACCAATTTTCAAACTTCATGCTCCCATTTCCTAATTTTAACTCCCTACCAGTATTCCCTGCCTTCTAAGTCTCAACACCCCATAAATTAACAATTTATTAGCAACATGTATTTATAAAAATGACATTAAATTTTTAGTCTATCAAAAACACATAAATATAAACTCTAACTAATTTGCTTGATTTTTATTCGCCAAAATATTATATCCTGTTTAAAAGCATTTAATTTGAAGAACAATCTGTACTATTAAAATCTAACTGATTAATCATGACCAAGATCGCCCTTAATTGGTGAAAGCCATAAAATAATAAAAAACAAAAAAAAAACATTATTTAAAGATTTAATATTTCCAGATTCGTCCACAAAACAGAAGATGCATTATTGCTAGTGGTAAAAAAAGAAGGAAATCACAAGTTGTAAAGTACTGTACAATTTATAATATGTACTTCGACTTATTTACCCTGGGATTTATAATTACGTTTGGGTCAGGGGTGAAAACTTTCATTGTAGGTAACATCAAACTGGATCGTTTCGATCCACAGATCTTCAATAGCTCTTACTTAGTCTCCTGCCACACATATTGATATCGGTATTATATAGATATATCCTCCCCTCCTAAAACACGGGTCCCTTCAAGACCCAGATTCTCTTCTTCATTTCTTCAAAGAGTCGTGGGTTCAAATCTCTGCGAGCGCATTTTTTAAAAATTTAATTATATTGTGGTAGTTCAAAAATAAATCGTTCTAAATAATGTGTACTATATTTGCGGCACTTCCAAATTGGACGATCCCCTCAGTATCGCTCCGGTGAAAGCCGAACAACCAAATCACAGCGTTACTTTAAATTCTTTAATGATGAATTATTTTTTGTATTTATTTTTCTTATTTCTAATTTTCTTTAACATAATAAAATAATGAATTCATAACATTACCATATCAAAAACGCGTTAACACCTCAGTTGAGGTGTTCCTTGTAAAGTGTTCCCAAATGTAATTCATTTAGAGTACATGTCATTATTAATGAAATGTTGTTTATATTTTTCTGAATCTAGCTGTAAAATAAATAAAAATGAATTACTTTCAAATTTTTGTTGGAATAACTTGTTGAATCTCGTAAACCTCATTGTAATATTTTTTAACCATTGAAGACAATATTAACAAATCTCAAATGAAATATGGAACAGAAAAGACATATAAAATAAAAAGGCAACGTTCGCAAGTAAATTATTATTAAATATTGATTTTAATATTTTTTTTAAATAAAGGAATATTACAATGAGCTTCAATAAGTTATTCCAATAAAAAATATTATTTTAATCCTAGATGTATCCTAGTCAACAGATATCACATATAAATATTTAAAAAAAATGGATAGGTATGTCCGAGATACTAATCTAGATTGCAAATAATATCGGGTAGAATCTTGCAGTCAATATGGAAAGATAGCAACAAAAAAATTATGGGAATTGATTGAAGATGATATTAAAAGTTCTTAAATTGAAGAATGATATCGATAAAAATAACTGAGAGCAATGGGGTGGTAATAGCTCAATTGGTTAATTCGTCTCGTAAATGCGACCGTTAACTTTTTAATATATGTATCTTTTCTGTTTATATTTTGTAGATTTATGAATGTTATCTTCGATAAATAAAAACAGAAATTATTTTATTTAGACCGCTATTTTAATAAATTCATTTTTACATGTTTCGTAACTAATCGTTCCTTCATCGGGATATAAATTATATAAATTATTCTTATATTTATTTAAATAGTGGTTTAAACAAAATATATGTACAATTTTTTTTAAATGATGCTACAAAGTGACTTTGCGTTTATTTAGAAGAAATAAATATGCGAATGTGAATGGAAGAAGAAGCCTGGGACGTCCTAGGGAGACATGGCACGATCAAGTGAATCAAATACTTGAGTCGGGCCATATCAGAAGTCGGACTAACAGAAGAGAATGTATAAGACGTTGTATGAAAGTGAATGAAGCAAGAAGTATGTGCCAAGATCGAGTTGTTTGGCGGTCCGTCCTCTCTGCCTACCCCTGCAGAGATACGGCGTGATGTTAGTTAGTTAGTTAGTTTAAACAAGTTATACATGTTTTGGACTAATATTAATTTGGCTAAGCCCCGCCTTGAACTATAACTTTTAAGTATTGCCCTGGTGAAGACTACCGAGGTGAAATATTGCTTGAAATCGCCAGACCCATATTTAGTGACCAGATCTGAATAGCCAGAAAGTTATCCACCTTCCTCTTCCCCATCTTGTTCCCCTCCCCACTAATTTTAGCCTCACAGCATAAACCAATTGGGGTTGTCACAGTCCCACTGGCTCGAAACGGTTGAGACACTTGTGCGGTATCCACATTAAAATTAAAAAAAAAAAATTATCCCCCAAACCAAAATAATTTTTGCTAAGGTCTCCCCGTCTGGAATAAAAAAAAAATAGCAATAGATTATCAATCTACATTTTCACATCAATCAAAACAACATATTTTTATTACACTAGTGAGAGGCACCACAAAATAAAATTAGGTTAAAATGGCTTCAGCTATTTTTGCAACGAAATCTTAAGATCTACAACAAATCTTGGCACTTCTCAATATTGTATTTTATTTTCATTTTTATTTTCCAAACCCTCCCCCCTATTTAATTTATGCCTTAACCCACCCCCTAATTGGAACTTCCACAGTCACACTGGCCCCGAGCAGTGATAATCTTGTGTCTGTGATCCCGTACACACACCTATATATTTTTTAAACGGCTCCGGGCGGCGGACCTTTTGTGTTCTAAACTTGTAACTAATAAAAACACAGTATCCACATCAGTTTTATGAACTACATTGCGTAACTCTATCCCTTCATACTCGTTAAAAAAATATCGATATCTACCCAGATAATATGATATACCTAAATACGTTTTACCTCATTCTAGAAAATCTTTATTAAAACAAATTGACCAAACGAACTAACAGAAATTAAGCAAATAAATGTGCTGATTGATGTTGATACTAATTGTGTAGTTTGAGAGTAACCCATATTAGTTGGGTTACACCCACATATAAATTATGTTTGTAAATAATTTGAATTTATACCCGGACGCTGAAACATATTGATAAATCTATTAATTAGAATTTAATCAACATTGTTACTTCTCAATTTATTTTAAAATCATTATTTCACACTGTACCTTGTTAATTATAATCTAGTATTAACTATACCTAAGCTAATTAAGTCGTAATTTTAACTATTAAGTTATTTTATGGATTTATTAAGCGCAAGAATTACAAGAATTTCTAATACTATTAAATAATAAAAAATAACGTTTTTATAAAATGGAATAATGATGGTAAAAAGATTAGGCCATCTTTGGGGATGGTGTGTGGAGGGTTTTATTAGGAGAGAAAAGAGTGAATATCAATCTTTAAGATACGCATGTTGAAAGAGGGAGGACATACAAAGGTTTGAGTGAATAAACACAGTTCAGCGCATATGCTAGTACTTAAATAAAAAGTACAGGTGGTAAATTAACTACAAACTTAAAAGGCAGTTTTTGTTGAAAAATTATAGTAAACTTTTTTTTTCTATACATGATGAAATTACAATCTCGAATAGATATATTCGCGATGTAAGCAAAAAAAAATTCATTGTGTTTCAACCATATAGGATGCATTCCAATAAAATGTTAACATCATCTAATTATACGGGAAATAAAACAGTATATAAGGGTATGTATTTACCTGTTTGTTTAATTTTCCTGGACTGTTACAATCATCACACTGTTTTTTTTTATGAAACCTTGAAAAATTAGTTTTTATTATTAAATTTTATTTGTAAAACATGTATTATGGTTATTTAAATATTCGAATACATTTACTAAACTTTGTCTTGAAAAGTACTTATTTGCAAAGGGTTATAATAGAAAAATTATCACGATAAGTGTTTTCTTTCTAACTATCACTTATTTACACAAAAGCTCATAAAACTGTTAGTCTTAAAAAATTCAAGCACACCGAATATAAAAATTTAAAAAAAATACTTTTTAAATAATCACAGCGGCAAACGGTTTCCTTTCAAAATTTCCGTATCCAATGACATCGCGAATAACAATAATTCTCATTCCAAATTCGAAAACCACCGTCGACGCTAGCGCCGCATAGCCGGACGACACCCGTCTGAACTAAAGCGCTGAAATCTGAAGGCTTCGCGAACGTCCGCCGGAAACTGCCGAGCGGATCCGAACACACCCGAAGGTATCTTTTTAAAATCATATCGTGCTGTGTTTCAAAATTGAAAAGTGTGAAAAGTCACCCCGTTGTACGGCGACCATCATCCGGTACAGAAACGCCAAGTTCGTATTGAAGGAGGGGTGAGTTTGCCCCCGCGGGGTGGATTAAATCGAAGAAGGTTAATTGTTTTGACTTACAAATTGTAAATTAAGTTAACTTGATTCAATCTCAACTTAATTAACTACCAAAAATAGTTGGACAAAAGACTTAAGTGGTGAAGATTGACAGGTTAGCAGCTGAATGGCATAATTATTTAAATTTTGTTTACTGTTAAAGATTTGAACTTTTTGAAGAGTTAAGCCAGATATTTGTTTGCTATGACATAGGGCAAATAACTTTCATTTATGACAGGGTTTTCTGTTAAATATTTTGTTTTATTTGTGTATAATTAACCGGCAATTTTGGACAAAGAGCCTAGTTAGTTCCTACGTAGTTCTTGCGCAGTTCTTACAAGTAGAGAAATCGATTCTTGTCCTAGTGATAAATTAACAGGCCCGATTAATAAAATATCAATGTATGGATAATTTATCTATTTTCCATTAAAAAAAAATGACGTTATAAAAACAAATTAGTTTAACCTTATAATATGGATACAAAATTTGGTGAGTAATCATTTATTCCGACATTTCCTACTACTAATAATAATAATAATTGGATGATTTGTATAGCGCCGTCTTTGTGAAAAATCACCTCAAGGGCGCTGTACAAATATTTATTAACTAATTATGTACAAAAAGATACAGAAAAACATATTTACCTGGTAGATCGCTTCAGATGAACACAGTTTTATTAAAAATAATTATTATAGAGATGATAGTTTTACTATTGATGTTTTACCTTTTATATTGATGTTACATTTATTAGAAGATTGGTGGCACAAGAAGAGTTGGTATTCATTGAAATATGTATAATTTTTAGGACTGGAAAATATTTATAAAATGAATTTTAGGACTGGAAAATATCTATAAAATGACCTTAAAAGCCTAAGAACCTTTTGATAGATGTTAACATTTTAAAATTATTTTAATACTTTAGTTATTTATAGTGTTACGGGCTGTGGACGCATTTGCGCACCGATGCGTGAATTTTTTTATTTTTTTTTTTATTTAATGACTTTAGGTAAGCACTAAGCTAAGAAATTTACGGGTGCATTTCTTCAATTTATGGATACGATTGACTGAAAAAATGTGTTTTAAGTTTAGTTCTGAATTCTGTCGAGTCTTTGATAATTCTTTTAATATATATAATAATGTAATCGTTCAACGTCATGATGAAACCATTTAATTCAGATACTTTGTTGATTAAACATGACATCTTAATTATGCAGTACACAGGGTACTCACTTTTTTATGAAGTGAATAAAAAGTCATTAAAGGAACAATACGTTATACATTTTTTTCTGTCAAATGATTCATAAAGAACTGCAATATTATCGTGATATTATTTCTAATATATATTATGACACATTCTTGATAAATAGTAGATAATTTCCAATTAATATCATGACTGATAATTTTTTTGTTATACCTATAATGTAAAATGTATATGCAGGTATTTTACATAGGTACTTGTAATGAATATACACATAATAATATATTATATTAATGAAGATTCAATTCCAACGGGAAAATTTTTATAGCCCTCTTTTGTGGTATGTCCAAATCAAGGGTGCTTTTGGATAGTAATATATCATCTTCTTTTTCTTTTATTATATAAAGTAAAATGTCCCGGGCGGGCGGTGTTTGTTAATGTTGTATTCAAATCTACAGTTTTATTCCGAGCCTGATGAAAATTCGCACACTTGACGTTCAAAATAATAGAAAATTTTTCGGGTAGGGGTAGGAGTAGGGGTAGAGGTAAAGTAGGGGTAGGGGTAGGGGTAGAAGTA